>JADBJO010002887.1:185000-197500 GCA_016801955.1 Conus betulinus
CCACAAGTGTTTAAAAAGTCGCCATCATACATCAGGTGGCCCTCTCTCTCTCTCTCTCTCTCTCTCTCTCTCTCTCTCTCTCTCTCTCTTAACTTTTCTTTTTCTTTTTTTTTTTCTTTTTCTATTTTTTCTATGTCGATGAATTATTGTTCTGAGCTTGGCGAGTGACGCAGCACAATAAGCTGACCCAAGCTTTTTGTATTGCTTTTCTTTACTCACATACGCTCTCTCTCTCTCTCTCCTCTCTCTCTCTCTCTCACACACACACACACACACACACACACACACACACACACACACACACACACACACACACACACACACACACACACACACACACACACACACACACACACACACACACTCACACACACACACCACACACACACACACACACACACACACACACACACACACACACACACACACACACACACACACACACACACACACACACACACACACACACACAAAAACAAAATTCAATAGACACAAATAGGAAGAAAAGGAATCGGGGCTGGATTGATGTCACACTGTGAAAGCCTTCTACCATCACACTGTGAAAGCCTTCTACCATCCACACTGTGAAGCCTTTACCATCATCTCACCGTGAAAGCCTTTACCACCATCACACTGCGAAAGCCTTCTACCACCATCAGACTGTGAAAGCCTTCTACCACCATCACCCTGCGAAAGCCTTCTACCACCATCACACTGTGAAAGCCTTCTACCAGCATCACCCTGTGAAAGCCTTCTACCAGCATCACCCTGTGAAAGCCTTCTGCCACCACCACATTGTGAAAGCCTTCTACCACCACCGCACTGTGAAAGCCTTCTACCATCACACTGTGAAAGCCTTCTAGCCTTCCACCACCACACACTGTGAAAGCCTTCTACCACCCATCACACTGTGAAAACCTTATACACCATCACACTGTGAAAGCCTTCTACCTGTGCACCACACTGTGAAAGTCTTCTACCACCACCACACTGTGAAAGCCTTCTACCATCACACTGTGAAAGCCTTCTACCATCATCACACTGTGAAAGCCTTCTACCACCACCACACTGGAAAGCCTTCTACCACCATCACACTGTGAAAGCCTTCTACCATCACACTGTGAAAGCCTTCTACCACCTACCACCACACACTGTGAAAGCCTTATACCACCATCACACTGTGAAAGCCTTCTACCATCATCACACTGTGAAAGCCTTCTACCACCACCACATTGTGAAAGCCTTCTATCACCATCACACACTGTGAAAACCTCTACCACCATCACACTGTGAAAGTCTTCTACCACCATCACACTGTGAGAGCCTTCTACCACCATCACACTGTGAAAGCCTCTTACCACCATCACACCGTAAAAGCCTTCTACCACCATCACACTGTAAAAGCCTTCTACCATCATCACACTGTGAAAGCCTCTTACCACCATCACACCGTGAAAGCCTTCTACCACCATCACACTGCGAAAGCCTTCTACCATCATCACACTGTGAAAGCCTTCTACCATCATCACACTGTGAAAGCCTTCTACCACCATCACACTGTGAAAGCCTTCTACCAGCATCACCCTGTGAAAGCCTTCTACCACCATCATACTGCGAAAGCCTTCTACCATCATCACAAAGACAGGCGCTCCAGTGTGGAACCCAGAGAGGGAGAAGGAAGGTGGGACTACCCCGACAGACCTGGCACCGGTGCACAGATTCTGAATTGAAGATGGCCGGAATGGCATGAGGCCAGCTGAAGAGGTCAACCCAGAACCTCAGATTCCGCCGGAAGAGTGTTGCTGCAGCTCTCTCTCTCTCTCTCTCTCTCTCTCTCTCTCTCTCTCTCTCTCTCTCTCTCTCTCTCTCTCTCTCTCTCAAAAAAAAAAAAAAAAAAAAAAAAAAAAAAAAAAAAACGTTTCATTTAGAGCCTTTAAACATTTTAACAAATTCCTTCATCGGATCGGGGAGTGGGAATGCTCCGGATCCTTTGTAACCCCATCCCCACCCCTTCCCCAACCCCTTTTAACACTTACTAACACCCTAAATCGGATCCGATTTCGATGGCTATGCCAGCTGTTATCAAAACTATTAGCAACCAACAGACAAAACTGTCGCAAAATGTGATCCCCGTTGTGGGCACTGATCAGTGCGAATATTCTAAGTCTCCTCAAAATCAAAGTAAGTATCAAATGCCATGATGTGTTGGTTATCGCCGGGAGCCGCAGATTGGGAGTTCGTCGCTTCGAATTCCAGCCAAGGCTTTTCTTTGAGGATTTGTTTAGTCCCAGACGGCTAAGACCTAACTGAATCAGGTACCCATTTACTGCCGGATAGACAGAGACATTGTTAAAACAACAATCCTCCAGAGAACTGTTGACAGAAGGGGGAAAAAAAAAAAAAAAAAACGTTGGACCAACAACATTGCAGAATGGACAGAGGAAGCGTCTGCAGAGACCCAGGCCTTAAGATAAGTGATTGCTCGTTCATTTTCGTTGTCCTGACGGTTTTGTATCTTGCCTGAAGAAGACCTAAGAGGTCGAAACGCGTCATGTTTCGTCTTGTGATTCGTTTGTCTGGGTTCTCTTGGCGGCTCGCTATTAATCACATTTAAAATTTGCTTAGAACTGGAGGAATCTGGTGAATTGTTCTTCAGTGTGATGCCCCAAGTGAGTCTTCATAAATTAAGAAGAGGAGAAGGAGAAGAGAAGGAGAAGGAGAAGAAGAAGTACAGAGAAGGCCTTCAATCCGGGAAAAAAAAAAATATCCTACCCCACCTACGGTTCGAAGTCACAACCGTCGGCTCTGCAGGCTGCAAGCTCGAACCACACGTGAGATCACGTGCAAGATCAGCTGGAGGGCTTTCTGAAAATAGGCAGCCTTGTCTAACATCCATTTTTCTTCTGCCATCAAAATGCCACGTCTCACTAACATCAGGGGTTGAACTCTCCTGGCGCGTGTTGAAGGAAAAAAAAGAGAGAGAGAGAGAGAGAGAGAGAGAGAGAGAGAGAGAGAGAGAGAGAGAGAGAGAGAGAGAGTAAATATGCCTATAAGAGAGAGAGAGAGGGAGGGGGAGGCGGCGATTAAAAAAAGGACGGACCAAGTGAGCGAGCGAGCAAGCAAGCAGCACACACACACACACACACACACACACACACACACACACACACACACACACACACACACACACACAGACACAGAGTTTATATGAGAGACAGACAGAGAGACAGACAGACAGACAGACAGACAGACAGACAGACAGACAGGCAGGCAGGCAGGCAGGCAGGCAGGCAGCAGACAGACAGAGACAAACTAATCCGAAACAAACAGGCAAAGTAAAACACGGATTTTCCTAGATGGCCAAAACAGGGACAAACACACTCTCTGAAAACAAAAACAAACGAACAACAAACAACAACAACAACAACAACAACAACAACGCCAACGACGACGACGACGACAAAACCCAACATTATTGGCGCCAAAGGCCCGCTCAGCATTTCTTCTCCGCTAGCAGCCATCCCCCATTACAAAGCCAACGGAACGCTACAGCTTGAAAAAAAAAACAAGAGACAGTCAAGCAATCTCTGGTTGCCACGGAAACGGAAGGCCGCGATCAATAGCTCCGTACGACGACGACGTTGAGCGCAGCTTGCTCTTCAAAGAGGAGGAGTATGGTTGATAATGAACCTAGGGAGTGGCGGGGGGAGGGGGGGGGGGGGGGGGGGGGGGGGGGGGGGGGGGGGGAAGAATGGTGGTGGTGGGGGTGGGGGGGATACTATTGATATTCTGTAATTTCTCTAACAGGTCTGTGTCCTGATAAGAACCGGGTAGAACCAGGTGGGGTTAACGGGGTTTTCTTTTTTTTTTTTTTTTCCCTGTGCAGGTGATAAAAGGAAATGTCGGTCAAAGCTCGTTAAAAGAGAGCGGAGGATTATCAAGGTGGAAAAAACTGTATAAGAAAGGCCAGAGCTGAGTTCAACGAACATGAACGCACATTTTTTTCATTTTGCAGACGGAAGGAATGCGTGAACTGTTTTGTTTGTTTGTTTGTTTGTTTTTGTTTATGTTTCTTTTTTGTTTCGTTTTGTTTTGTTTTTTGAATCGATGAATATGACTGCTTTTCGTTTCATGAAAAGACTATACCCTCCTCACCCCGACCCTCAACTTTCCCTCCGTCATCTGTTTAACGTATCTGTAAATTGATGATACACGTTTTGGACTTAAGTCAGAAATGTAAGTTTGGGTGAATTCATGTAAAGCGTTCTTTCTTCCCTTAATAAAATCTTTGAAGAATCCTTGGATCAACAGGTGCCTGTGGCTCTGTCTGTTCTGTGCCAAGCCAGGAGTCTCTGTAGGTGGCTTCCCTGTCCATTCTGCAATCTTGTCTTCCTTACATCTCTCTCTCTCTCTCTCTCTCTCTCTCTCTCTCTCTCTCTCTCTCTCTCTCTCTCTCTCTCTCTCTCTCTCTCAACGCAAGGATGAGTTCTCTTTCTTTCTTTCTGCGGATGCAGGCTGATACTCCTGCGGACACTCCCTGTATAGACAGGCAAGGATTAATCCCATCTACCCAAGAAAGGGAGGGGAGTTTTGTGTGTATGACCGTTAATTTTTCTTATCCCGCCATTAAGGCAGCCATACTCAAACTCGGGGAAGGTGCATGCTATGTGTAACGTGTCATCCATACCAACGGCCAAACTGGCCTTCTCTTCTGAAAGCTGGTGATGGGATTTTACGTGTGCAAGATATTATGCGTGCGTTCACACACGGAACTTTGCTTTATATCTTATTCGAAGGACCGTATGGGAAATGGAGTCAGAACCAATGTTAACTCCGAGGAAAGTGTCCGGCTGAGATTCGAACCCGCAACCCAGGATTACCAAGATTACGGGTCTAGCGCTCTACCACTGAGCTATTCGGCCCCCATCTCACTCCAACAACGCGGGGATGAGTGATCCTGTGCTGGCAGGTCGGCTGTTGGTTTGTGAATGGTTATGTAACTGCAGATTCAGGGAAGAGGAGTTGGGGGGGGGGGGGGGGGGGGGGGGGATAGGTATGCAAGCGTGTGTGAGTACGTCTGTGTGTATGTGACTCAGTGAACAATTTGATTCCAGTGTGTGTGTGTGTGTGTGTGTGTGTGTGTGTGTGTGGTGTGTGTGTGTGTGTGTGTGTGTGTGGTGTGTGTGTGTGAGTGTGAGTGTGTGTGTGTGTGTGTGTGTGTGTGTGTGTGTGTGTGTGTGTGTGTGTGTGTGTGTGTGTGTGTGTGTGTGTGTGTGTGTGTGTGTGTGTGTCCAGGTCAGTTTTTGAGTAAATCTCTCAGAGACCCATCCATTAAAAGGATGAAACCTGACAGTGTAGTCCCAGTCTTCACAGCTGAGCTCATAGCCAACTTAGTTGTGGGCAGGAACTGCTTGGAGTAGAAAACTCCCACAGATGAATGGCATTGACGGGAATTAAACTCACGACCTCCCAGCAGGGAGTCCGTGACTCTGATCACTTCGAGACTGTTGCTTAAATTTCCTGACCAACACTGCATGTGTCTGTATCTCTCGGGCCTGGTTGATACCGGGATATACAATGAAAGTCAGCGTACAGCACAGCCCTGCCATGCAGCCTAAAGCCAGAATGGAAATCCATAGCATCATTTTCATACTCTAATCCTCATCGATTAGCATTAAAAAGTTTAACATTATGTGGCCCTTCATGCCCCGCTCTCTTTTTTTTTTTTTTTTTTTGGGGGGGGGGGGGGGGGTGGTGGTGGTGGTGGTGGCGGTGGTGGTGGTGGTGGTCTGTGTGCAACACACAGAGAGAGAGAGAGAGAGAGAGAGAGAGAGAGAGAGAGAGAGAGAGAGAGAGAGAGAGAGAGAGAGAGAGAGAGATGTTTTAATTTTCAGAACGGTTAAGATGTAATTTGTTTTATAATTACACTTTCTGTTTTTATGATTTTACTTATAAATGTTTTCCCTGTTAAGTTTCCTTTGTGATTTTCATATCATTCAGATGTTACTTGTATCATTTTGTTTGTCATTGATTTATTATGTTTTTAAATGTCAGTACAACAATGTGTTAATCTGACAGTAAATGGTTTCAGTCAGTCTCGTGGTGACCTCAGATTTTCTCTTCACGTCTTGGGACTTGGTAAGGTTCCATCGGGGTCATCCGTATAGGTAAATTCAAGGCGACTGTCGCTAAACGGACGCAGTGGCGCCCTCACTGGAAGGAAAGCTCACTCACGTTGTCTCCGAGACGAAGCAAATTATTGTCATCAGCATGGGCCTAGTTGGTGATGTCCTGCGTATGCTGGATCAGAACAGGCACCACTGAACACCACCGAAGTGACTCGGCGGCCGCACAGTGTCTCCTCTGGTGGTTTGCCAAACTGACAGGTTCCTGTGGATGGCCGGTGCCAGAACTGCGGCGGAGCAATCCAGGCTGTTGCTGTGGACACGGGAAGCCGAAATGAGCGGCGCGGGTGCAATGCCACTGAAGAGGCACGGAAGATAGGGCAGAAGAAAAAAACAAACAAACCAACGAACAAATAAACGGATGCGGGGGAAAACCCTCACCTCATTCAATGTAAGGCTCCAACGAAAGCGGATTGAAAACATACGTATATCAAATTGCAAAAGTGAGGCGACTGCAAATTTGAAAAATTACTGATAAAGCACCGCCAAAGAAAAGGTAGACAAACGAATCACAAAAACAAACACGACGCGTTTCGACCTCTAAAGTCTTCTTCAGGCAAAACACACAACACTCAGGACAACAAAAATGACGGAGCAATCACTTTTATCCGAATTGGATAAAGATAAGTGATTGCTCGTTCATTTTCGTTGTCCTGAGTGTTGTGTATCTTGCCTGAAGAAGACTTTAGAGGTCGAAACGCGTCGTGTTTTTGTCTTGTGATTCGTTTGTCTACGTTTTTATTTTTATTTTGTGTGTGTGTGTGTGTGTGTGTGTGTGTGTGTGTGTGTGTGTGTGTGTGTGTTCTAATAATAACTAAACAAAAACAAACCCCATATTATTCGCAAAAACAAACCCCAGAAGATTCGCAATATTATTACAGTCCTATTATTATTATTGTTGTTGTTGTGTTTATTGTTGTTGTTGTTGTTGTTGTTGTTTGTTATTTATTATTATTGTTGTTGTTGTTGTTGTTATCATTATTTTTATTTTTTTATTTATTGGGTATTTATATAGCGCCTATCCTCGGTCACAGACCAAGCTCTAAGTGCTTTACAATAAACACACTACCTCACTCACTCAACAGGTTGCCTACCCAGGTAGAGCCGGCCGAAGAGCAGCCTACTGGCGCTCATTCAGTCGTTTCCCGTACCATTCAAATATCAGTCACTCATTTTCATTTATCTCATTTATTTCCCCCAGTTTCTGACATAGCATGCGTGTGATGTTTAAACGTGTCCTCCATTTCCACCGGTACACGATGGCACACGATAACAGTAAGGGACAGTTTTTTGTGGCTTGGTAAGAAATACCAGGCGGTATCTTCAATCTACATCAATTTGACCAGGGCAGCGGGGACCCCCCTGCTGTTTTCGATTTTCAACTGCCGTGGGTTCTTTAACGTGTGTAGGGGGGCCAGGAAGGCACACGGGTCTGACTCGCTTATAGTTCCCATCCGATGGACTTGACGTTCACAGTCCGATTTAGTCATTCAAACTGGGAAAAAAGGGGCGAGAAAAGCAGCAGGGCTCGAACCCACGCACTTCTCACACGTTGGATTGGCAGGTGAACGTCTTAACCGCTCTGCCACCTTTCTTCCACAGATACATTGACTGGCACATCCAACACAACACCTGACACCATAGCAGTGGACAAACCAGCACGTTTGGAAGAAAATCGCTGATCACAGCAACTGACGACGAGGTATTGTCCTGGAGCAGGCAGCATCATATTGGGCGCAAGATGTATGGCAGTGGATATAAGAGAATGTGCACAGAAATATCAGAGACGGTGCTTTGTATATGTGTAAAACACAAAGGTGTATCTGCAGACGGTGTAGGCCGTTGGAAGGAAGACTAACAGGTCAAACCAGGGACTGTGGAAGGGATAGACAACACTGTGGCAAGTATGCTCACTGGGCCTTTTATTGAACTTGCGGACGGGGATCCGCTTTGACATGCGACGGGGAAACTTTCATCCGGTTATGAAGTTTCCAGAATTGAGTGTATTGGGTTTTGCGAGGTGAGTCGAAAATTTCCAATTCAAAGAAACAATTTTTTTTTTTCAAAACAAGCATACTAAGCCTTCTAGTAAACGATGAATTGATGATATTCTTCATAATGTTTCACTTTTGGCTATGATTGTTAACCATGATAATTAAAATTATGGCAAAAAGATTTAAACAGTCTGCAGCGTTGCTAATAAAATGATAAAAAAGAAATAAAACCCCCAAAGACATTATTTGAAACAGTGTTTGAAACATGAATGTGTGAAACGACGCCAGCAGATCGTTGTTCTGCCTGTTTTGAATGCGGCAGTAGTAAGCAGTCCTTTTCATTTCTACATCTTTTCACACAACTGTACGATATTATCCATGTGTTTTGTGCGGTAGGTTGACTGTTGTTTTATAAAAAAAAAAAAAAAAAAAAAAAAAAAAAAAACTTCCTTGAAAATGTTAGCAAATATCAACGAGTCATCCTGCATCTCTACAAGCTGCGTTTCAATATTTACTCCGATGAATCAGTAATCAGATCTTTACAACAGAGGAAACGTTGCGATGTTTCTGTGTCAGCATGTCTGTTCGTATACCGTTTCTTCCTGGGTGGAAAAGGGCTTTCTTTGTTGCCTTCTGAACCATGCCACCAACCATGGCACTGCATGATCCTCAAAGCATGTTCAATAAAAAAAAAAAACAAACAAAACAAACAAACAAAACAGCAGTATCCTAAGTCACATGCAGAAAAGTCGATCTTCAGAGAAGCATTCGTTTAGAGTTATGGATGTGTATTTTTATTAAATCATTGTGGGTGCAAGAGTTATGCCATTTGTTTATTATTTTCTGAAAACATGAAGTACAGTTTCTAACACCAGCCCACAGTTGTCCAGAAGATAACGGGTACGCAATGGAATCTGCGTATCCCATCTACTGTCCCTGGTTAGACAGACAAAGGAGAAACGAGAGGAACACAAATGTGTCATAAGACACAAACCTTGCAGATTTCATTGATAGGCCTCCTGTGAACACCATTCTTCTCGTTTAGAAGGACAAGAGTGAGTCGTCAGGGTTGAAAAAACGAAAAAAAAAGTATTCCGTTGACCAGTTTCCTACGAGCGTATGATCAGCATTCGCTTTATGGAAAAATGGCCGAGAAAACCTTCCTGTGTGGATCATAAATAACAGAGAAGTCACTTTGACAACTGACCTTTCGCATTCGGGTGTGTGCAGATCAGGGACCCTTCCCGTGTCAACATATACACCCACATATCCCATCATTCTCTTTATCTCATCACCCACACATCTGGCCATAACTCATACTACCGCTCTCTCTCTCTCTCTCTCTCTCTCTCTCTCTCTCTCTCTCCCTCTCTCTCTCTCTCACACACACACACACACACACACACACACACACACACACACACACACACACACACACAGAGGTGGACGTGCGCCCACATTTGCAGGCATTCAAGCACGCACACATGCACACGCGTGCGTGCGCTCTCTCTCTCTCTCTCTCTCTCTCTCTCTCTCTCTCTCTCACACTCTCACACACACACTCTCTCACTCACACACACACACACACACACACACACACACACACACACACACACACACACACACACACACACACACACTATTCTCTCTCCCCTATGAATTGTTCAACATAAGAGTATTAGACCCATTCATCCTACGTGTTTATGACAGAGGCGTGCAGAAGGCGGTATTCATTAGCACGAACAAGTCCCAGCGAGGATGGTTTAGTAGGCAGGTCGGTGTAGTTTGTTGGTGTAGGCTTAGATGTATGATAATGCTTTTACCGTGCTCTTGGAACAAGCGACTGGACCGCAAGATTTATGAAAGTACACACGCGCACGCGCGCACTCAAGCGCACGCACACACACACACACACACTCACATCTCAGTCCCTACTCTTTCACACACTCACGCACACATTCTAGGGCAACACACATACAATGATAGTTATGAAATAAATAACAAATATATAAATAACTGCATGAAATGAAATCATCCTTTCATCCCTATGTCAGCTTGTTAGGGCTCAGTTCCTCGATTAATCTGGGCTCAATAAATGTGCGTCCACTTTAAAATTATACCTGTGATTCTGACCTTCAATCATTTCTTCATCCTCTGACTCGCAGTGTATGTGTGTGTGTGTGTGTGTGTGTGTGTGTGTGTGTGTGTGTGTGAGTGTGTGTGTGTGAGAGTGTGTGTGAGAGAGAGAGAGAGAGAGAGAGAGAGAGAGTGTGTAATACATTTACAAAATGCCAAGATAAAGATCCTGAGTTTTAAGCAAGCGTATACTTTTTTACTGACCGTTTAAACGTAATAGGTTACCAAAGCAATGGAAATTATTTTAGCAAATGTACACCATTCTCATTCTGTAAAATTCTCGAACTTGTATTGTTCCTTTACTTTGAAGTTTCACAAAGTGACTGCCAAGTCACAGAAAATCATTATAGCCAGGTTTGTTTGGTTTTTTAAATTTTTTAAAAATTTTATTTTACCCATTGCTTTTATGTTATCAAGAAGAAGAAGAAAAAATAATAAAATAAAAAGACAGAATCATGGACGAAAACAATAGGACGCCCCGTGCACAATTATTTTTTTTTCTCGTTTGAATGATATCTGTGTGCAGAAGAAGTAATATACAGTGACCGCAAACCCGACTAGTTATGTGTTCTTGGCTACACTAAATATAGCAACTGTTCAATAAACCTCCAGCTTCAAATTTGAGGCTGTACACTAAATATTGCGACAGAAATATAAATCGCCAGTTTCAAGTTACCCCCCTTACTCCTGATCAGTTTAGAAGCCATGCTGAGATGTATACTAAATATAGAAACGGCTCAATAAATCGCCAGCTTCAAATTACCTCCCTTTCTCCTGATCAGTTTGGAAGCCATCCTGTGGCCGTCTTTTGCGCACAAAGAATGCCATTTTTTTTTTTTTTTTCTTTTAAAGGAGAAAGAAATCGACCGTATTCGTGTGATAACTTTTTGAAACAGAAAATCTAATCACTCTAAAAGAATACGATCCAGCATTGACATCTTAGAGCCCTTCTTTCAAACTCTTCAATATACGAAGGAAAGCCAAATTCAGACTCTGCAATTATCACCGGAAATAAATCCAGACACAATACATGGCTCGTGCGCGCGCACGAGCACACACACACACACACACACACACACACACACACACACACACACACACACACACAAGAATGTATTCCATACATATACGCAGAAATGCATCACACACACACACACACACACACACACACACACACACACACACACACACACATACACAAGAATGTATTCCATACATATACGCAGAAATGCATCTCACACACACACACACACACACACACACACACGCGCGCGCGCGCGCGCGTGCAAGAATGTAATCCACTCACGCACGTACAGATACATAAAAACTGGAAGTACGGGTCTATTGAAAAAGCCGAGAACGTTCCGTCTTCGCAGACTTTATCCTCCGCTGTCCGGCAAATAAATGTCAGTTGTGGGTGGGAGACTGGACGGGATATCTAAGTGACAGTTCCTGTAGTCTCAAGCCCACGCTTTGATAGCTGTTCTCATGGAAACCACATAAATAAGAAACACGCCCAAATTAAGGAGTATTATACCGTTGTGAGGTCGCCCCCCCCCCCCCCCCCCCCCCTCCCCTTCAGAGACGATTTCGCCTGTAGCTGTGTCACTGCACTTCAAAGGAGCAACTCTGTGTGTGTGTGTGTGTGTGTTTAGAGATGAGAGGGGAGGGGAAGGAGAAGATGGAGAGAGAGCACGTGTGATGCGCTGTGTGTGTGTTGTTGTTGCTGTTGTTGTTGTTATCTTCATCATCATCTTCATCATCATCATTATTGTTATAGTAGTATTATTATATTATTGTTGTTGTTGTGTGTTGTTGTTGTTATTATTATTATTATTATTATTGTTATTATTGTTGTTGTTGTTGTTGTTGTTGTTGTTGTTGATGATGTTGTTATTATTGATTCCTTTCCGGTATTCTTTTTTCATTCAATGCGCATTAGATTTAGTAAACAAGCTAGATCTGTTCAAGCAGAGAGAGAAGAGAGAGAGAGAGAGAGAGAGAGGAGAGAGAGAGAGAGAGAGAGAGAGAGAGAGAGAGAGAGAGAGAGAGAGAGAGAGATTTTCCTTTCTATATTCACGAATTAAGCCGACGTTCAGATTTCTTTTCATTTACAACACTTTAAACGCATTAAGAATTTTAAAGAAATTGTACACTTCATAGGTTTCTCTCCTCTTCAATGTGT
>JADBJO010002887.1:202500-217500 GCA_016801955.1 Conus betulinus
GGTGTGTGCGTGTGTGTGTGTGTGTGTGTGTGTGTGTGTGTGTGTGTGTGTGTGTGTGTTTGAGACAGAGAGAGAGAGAGAGAGAGAGAGAGAGAGAGAGAGAGAGACGAACGAACGAATTTTATTTTCAGAGGGTAGTGGAGTAAGCATAACTGCTTTTTTTACATCCAGCCCTCAGAGAGAGAGAGAGAGAGAGGAGAGAGAGAGAGAGAGAGAGAGAGAGAGAGAGAGAGAGAGAGAGAGAGAGAGAGAGAGAGAGAGAGTGTGTGTATGTGTATAAATGTTAATTAATTTCATTGGGTGTTTTTTTTTTTCAGTGTTTTGGCATGTTCATATATTTACTACTAAAATGCGGGAACAAAATAATGGAAGGTATCACTTTACGGGAAAGGGGATGAGCGGTGCTAGAAGGGGGACAAGGTGAAGGTAGAGGACGAGGAGGAATGAGAGGCAGAGTGGAGTGGGGTGGGGAGGGGGGGGGGGGAGATCAGAGAGTGAGAAGACGGGACAGTAGGAGGAGAGCAAGTTGTTTATGCTTCGTCAGATGTTCATTTAGTATAGTCTTTTTCCTGGTTTATGCTTCGTCAGATGTTCATTAAGTATAGTCTTTTTCCTGGTTTATGCTTCGTCAGATGCTCATTAGTATGGTCTTTTTCCTGTTTATGCTTCGTCAGATGTTCATTTAGTATAGACTTTTTTCTGGTTTATGCTTTGTTAGATGTTCATTTAGTATAGTATAGCAGCTTCCCTTATTTCTTCAATCTAAGACATAAGAGCAAGCTTTGTTTATAATTGAATATTTCTTGCAGTCATTGCAACACCTAGCTGCTCTGTAAGTTGCTGGAACGGTGCTCGGTTACTTATCCTTGGAATTTATTAGTCCATTATAATTTAGTCCCTCGTGGATTCATTCCAAGAACTGGCCCTCAGCACTTG
Source organism: Conus betulinus (assembly GCA_016801955.1). Classification (NCBI taxonomy): domain Eukaryota; kingdom Metazoa; phylum Mollusca; class Gastropoda; order Neogastropoda; family Conidae; genus Conus; species Conus betulinus. The sequence continues at coordinate 203,437 of JADBJO010002887.1, forward strand.
TGTCTTAAGAGGTCATCCTTTTATATTTTCTACTTTTCACAAGAAAATGTAGCTTGTTTTGCTCTTTCGTGATTTTCTTTTGCTTCTTTGGTGACACTTTGGTTTGTTGTTGTTTTTTTTTTTTAAACTCAACAAACATACTACGGTATTGCACACCAGCTTTTTTTTTTTTCTGGGATAGCATTCTGCTTAAAACCGAAAAGGCAGAGGAGTCCAAGTTATCACTTCCCGCGGTCACCGAGAAGAAACAATCGGGTTTCAAAATACCGGTATCTGACCAGGAGTTTTATGTTAGCGAGTTTCCTTCCCGTTGGAGATTGTCACCCCCTTGGAGACCATAAGCTTGCTGAAGGCTCATTTTGAGAAGCATTTATTATTCCCCATTCACCCTCTCAAGCACATACTGTACTGCTAGTTAGGTAGAATAACTACCACTGCAGATATGAATGCTTATCTTCCATTATTTCTTCAAACTAAGACATAAGAGCAAGTTTTATTTATATATATATATATATATATATATAGAGAGAGAGAGAGAGAGAGAGAGAGAGAGAGAGAGAGAGAGAGAGAGAGAGCCTGTACTTGCGTGTGTGTGTGTGTTCATACAGAGCACAAGGGAACAGAGAGCCAATAAGCCCATGCATACACACATACAAAGACAGAACATGAAAGAAAGAGATGGACAGACAGAGAAGGTAGAAAGGTAGTGAGCCCATACAACTGCACACACACACACACATACATACGCATGAAGGAAGGAGAAACCACATACAGCATAATCAATTTTCTTTGTATATTTTTCTCTTTTTTTTACTGGACAAGTGAAGAAATGAAAAAAAATAAAACCAAATAAGCAAATGTTGCCGTTGAATACAGATGACATTCCATGTACACTGACGTCTATCAAACGGACTGGGTTAACCCCTTCACTGCTATTGACCAGTCCTTCGTCAGTGATTCACTTTAACATCCTTGCTGCAGGGTAGGGGCAAGCAGTTCAAGCATTCAGGCACTACTCAGGGGGCCGGAATGGCTCAGTTGGTAGAGCGCCGGACTCGCGATCCTGGGGTTGTGGGTTCGAATTTCGGTACAGGGGGATTTTTCCCTCAGAGTTACCATTGGTTCTGACTCCATTCCCCATACAGTCGTTCGAATGAGACTATAAACCGAGGTTCCGTGTTTGAACGCATGCACATCATCTTGCACACACGTAAATCCCATCACCAACTTTTGGAAGAGAAGGCCAGTTTGGCCGTTGGTATGGATGACACGTTACACATAGCATGCACCTTCCCCGAAGATGGAGTATGGCTGCCTTAATGGTGGGATAAAAAATGGTCATACACACAAAACTCCACAGCCTGTCTATACAGGGAGTGTCCGGAGGAGTATCAGCCTGCGTATGCAGAAAGAAAGAAAAGAAAAGGCACTACTCAGATCTGGAAACCCTGAATTTGCATTTCTGAAAGTCTACTTAAGTTTTGCAAAAATGGAAATACTCTTAGACAAATGACAGATAAGGTAATGTTACTTATAGACCAGCTGACTGAAAAGGACAATATTAGGGCTGTCACCGCCTTGAAGTTAACAGACAAGTCATAAAAAAAGCAACAACAACAACAAAACTAAAAAAAAGAACTCATTCACGCAACCCTTTAAAAATACATCTAAAAATGCAATGGAAATTTTGCTTAATATCTTTCTTCTGTAAAATCTTAGATCAGATGAAAAATGTTGATCCCTTTCAGAAATTCAAAGCTCAAAGGTGGAGCATCTCTGACTCATTGCCAGATGGGGCATTTCTTGCCATTTTTGTAAATTTCTGAAGCAGGTCTTGTTGAACAACAACACAAAAATGTTTAATTGATGTACTGAACCTTGGTGCAGCTCTGGATTCAATATGGACCCTCTAGTTAAAATAACACTCTGTGTGTGTGTGTGTGTGTGTGTGTGTGTGTGTGTGTGTGTGTGTGTGTGTGTGAGAGAGAGAGAGAGCGAGTGTGACTTGTGTGTGTGTACGTGTGTGTGTGTGTGGTGCGCATATGTATGTCATGTGCGTGTGTGCATGCATGCATGCGCGTGTGTGTGAAAGGTGATACTCGTTCCCTCACTGCACAGGAACAATTGAGCTTGAACCCTGCGACTACCACCAAAGCACAGCGGAGTCAATAAGGATTAAGTCAGGTGAAAAATATCCGTGTGTCTGTGACAGATCTGGAGACATACCAAGACGCACACAAGGGACTGGGGCAGAGTTTGGTTCCATTTCAGAGAACTGCTAAAACTGGCAGAGGGCGCTGCTCTCCAGAGTGCCTCTTTAGATTTTCCCGTCACTCTTGTGTTTGTTGATATGTGACAGACCCCCCCCCCCCCCTCTCCCCCCCCAAGTACAGATTCCCCACCTTTCAAGATCTGAATGTGAGAAGGGTTTCTGAAGAGTTGTCAAGGGGAGTTACCACTGTATTATTACTGTGGAGTTGTTCACGCTAATACACTTGGACCCAGACAGGGAGTGCCAATGGGTTGACTGAATGGGAAGTCCGACTCTTGTCACTCAGTTATCATTCCCTCATGGATATGAGTTTGAGACTGTTGATTAGGTGGTCCTTACCAGTGCTGCCGGTTCACATCTCTAAAATCTGGCTGAATAATGGAAAGGATGTGTAGAAATAGCCCTGTCGCATAGTTCTGAACAAAACTGGATATCATCATCGTGATCTTTATCATCAATTATCATTAAAGGAAATCTGGTGTCATTTTACAAGAAAACATGCTTTTTTTTTTTTCCTAATGATAACAGTGTTATAGTCTGGAATGCACATTTTGCTGTTTTTTGATGAGAACAGACCTTAGGGCTTGGAATGTAGTTGTACAATATCCTGCTTTTTGATGAGAACAGAACCTTAGGGCTTGGAATGTACAATATCCTGCTTTTTGATGAGAACAGAGAAAGTGCTCTTTCCTTCTGTCTCGAGTTGTTCCATCATGTCAGGTGACTGGAGCCGCCACGACCGCATCTTGGGTACACCCCCGCCCCCCTCGCCTGCCCTCCACACCACAAAAGGAAACCCTGGGTAACTTTGACCTGTGAGAGGATCTGTCGACTCTGTCACTGTGCTGGCTGCTCCCACTTCACCCTGAAAACAAAAAGGATCTAAATGCAGTCCAAGAACACTTGTCCATTTTTTTATTTTATTTATTTTCCAACATTGCCCACCATCAACTGCATAATAACTAACTTGAAAATAACTGTTCTTGATAACCACTGCCGTCCTAAAGACATTCACAAAAAAAACAACACAAACAAACAAAACAAAAAAAAAAAACAACAACAGACGATAAAGACAACACATATAAAACAACTTTTCAAAAGTGTCTCTACCCTTCACTGATGCCGGCATGTTCAAACTCTCTTCTCATCAGCATCACCCCCACATCTCTGTCGCGGTCTGGTGGTGTGCATACGTTGGATCCAGGGCGCTTCTTTGCTTAATGTCCTTAATGTGCCTTGAAGGCTGCGTGTATGGATGAGTAATTGGTATTGTTGTTTGAGATGAGATTGGGAGATACTGAGAGAGACACACACACAGAGAAAGATATTTGATGAGGGTGTAAAACAGAGAGAGAGACTGTGTGTCAAAGATAAGAGACAGAAAGAGACAGACAGACAGACAGACAGACAGTGACAGAGAGGAAAGGAAAGGAGAGGAAAATTTTTTGTAGAGAGTGACAAAAGCTGAAAAAATTAATGACAGATTCTTAAAAAAAAAAAAAAAAAAAAAAAAAAAAAAAAGAAAAAAAAAAAACCCTGCTTCCAGGATAGTGATTTCAAGTCAGAGGAAGATAAGTTCAAACAAAGAGCACTAAACCTACTCTAACCAAAGACATTTTTTTTTAATGGAGAAGAACTGAACAAAGAGGGGGAAGAGCAAAGGAAAAAGGAAAACCCTAATGAAAGGAAGATGATGCATTAAAGAAAATGAAAAAGAAACAAATACCAAACACATATTACACTCTCATAAATTACGGAAAATCTTCTCACAGCCCAACAACCCACAACATAATGAATCGATCAGCATGTTCAAAGCAGAGAAGAACACTAACCAGAGCAACACATGCTTTGAAAAAAAAAAACAAAAAAACTGGGGGTAGCAAACAGGCAAGAATCCTCAAACTGCAACAAAAGGTATTTCTCACTTTAGCACTGACAGCGATGATGATGGCAAGTTCAAAAGGAGGGGACGGCGCTCTGCGCTGCAGGATTCTTCTGACTGCCGTCTGACAGGCCTCCTCGGGCGCCATTCCCTGATGAAGGTAACACAGGTTCCATCAAACATTCAGAGACTTTTCCAGGACTTTTGGGAGACCCCCCCCCCCCCCCCTTTTTTTTCCCCATCACTGCCTGTAAAACTGACATCAACACAGAGTTTGTAAGTGCTATAACCTAAAGCAGACCCACACGGCATGAGACACATGAAATCTATTGGCGATAATAGGGGTAGGGGTGGGGGGGGGGGGTGGGGGGGCAGAATAGCTCAGGTGGTAGAGCACCTGACTCATGTTCTCGGTGATCTTGGGACTGTGGGTTCCAATCTCTGCTGGTCTGTTTTGGTACAGGGGGATTTTCCCCTATGAGTTCACATTATGTGCGACTCCATTTACCCCAAAGTCCTTCAAATGAGACTATTAACCAAGGTTCTGTGTGTGAATGCACACATAACATATGCACACATATAAAATCTCATCACCAACTTTCAGAAGGCCACGTTAACCGTTAGAACGGATGACATGTATACACATAACATGCACTGAAAGAATGAAAGAATTAATAGAAAAAATAATTTGAGAGGATAAATGATTGTTCAGTCTTCGTTTTCATTGTCCTGAATGTTGTTTACCTTTCCTGAATAAGACCTAAGAAGTCAAAACATGTTATGGTTTGTCTTGTAGTTTGTTCGTCCCTGTTATCTCGCGTGGATCTACTTTAAATTTCTTTTAAAATTAATCAGAAATTGAATGACTGATACACAACTGAATGACATTGGGAACAACCGAAGGCAGCATCAGCAAACAGCTTTTCAGCTGGCTCTGCCTGGGTAGGCAGACTGTTGTGTGAACAAGATTGTGGACTGTCAAGTGCTGAGAGCTAGTCTCTAGCCAAGGATAGGCACTATTAAAGAACTCTTAATAATAATGGTATGTAAGTGATCACTGGCAACTAACACTGATGATCACAAAGTCAGTTAACATCTTTCAGAATTACCATCTTATCCTGGGCATCTTCCATTTCACCCAAACCCTGGTGAAGAGAAAAACCCCACAGTGGAAAGATGAATGTCAACAAATTTTTCATCTGTAAAATCCAGTCATGCATGGCTGCTGGCAAAGATGATTCTGCCTATTGAAATTCCTTTGTCAAAATGTCCATAAAACAGGCATTTGATTTTCAGTTTAAGTTTTTCCATGAACAGTCTTAACATAGTTTTTTAAAGAAAAATGGAATTTTGTTCCATGTTTTTATCATGAATTGTCCTTATTAAAACCAAATCAAATTCATACACAAAAATACACACACAGGCACATGTGCGCGAGGAAATACCAATACACATGCATGAATATTTGGATATGAAGTAATTTCTATTCATGCTACATATCATTCTTACTTGTAGCACCTTATCTACTGACTCTATAATTGCAGATATAAATACAATTAATAATTCCCTTAAAGATTTATTGGTTAAGAGCAATGTTGAGCCTTTACATTTTTAAAAACATCTTCAACAATACTGATAATAAATTTTCAATGCTTATGTTGAACTGTTGATCTTCTAACAAATTTTATACCCTCTTTATAAACAATGTATGTACACACACATACATGCAATCACACACAGACACACACACATGCACGCATGCACACACATGTGTGTGCGAACACACACATATTCTCTTGAAAAATATCAATCTGGATAAGCTGACATGAAATTGAAAAGTGGATGCCCACATTCATGCTCAAACTTGCAAATTCGTACACATACAGAAACTCAGACAGACACATTCTAGTGCGTGTGCGCAAACACATACACATATTCTCTTGAAAAATATCAATCTGGATAAGCTGACATGAAACTGAAAAGTGGATGCTCACATTCATGCTCAAACTTGCACATTCGTACACATACAGAAACTCAAACACACACATTATAGAACACCTACATTTAATTTGCACAGGATCACGCTATAGTAGTAACACACACACACACACACACACACACACACACAACACACACACAACACACACACACACACACACACTGACAGACCACACACAAAGAGTACCTGTGCTCATGGATTCCATGACCAGAAAACTGGGGCAGTACTTCATGATTTCATCTCCCTCCCCTGAGCAACAGACTGCTCCTACCTCATTGTCTGCAACACACACACACACACACACACACACACACACACACACACACACACAGAGTTATTATTTCAATCATGTCAAAAAGTTTTGCAGGATGCACATTCATTCTTTACTATCAAAGCGAAGAGGAAACTGTCAAACAAAGTATCACAGAGGAAGAAAAAAAAGAAACACCCGAAGGTGCTGGGGAGGACCCAGAGAAGCACTGTCTTCACCTGCCTTAGAGAGCAGTCCTGTACCACCCTTGGAGGCCTGCGCTGTGTTGACGATGGGTACAGGCACGCGCAGGACACTCCATTAAGATATCAAGGGACATAACTGCTCCTGAACAGAGGTAAATCAGACTACAGGATGCAACTCATAACAGCCTTAAAGTGGCATCCCCATGGGGTGTACCAGCCTGTATTTCATGACTGCAGAGCCCACTGGTGAAAAAACACCACCCTCCACACTCCAATTCTAGATTTAGTATGCTCATTAACACAAGCATAAATGAGAAAAGAGGTAACATATGAAGACTCGAAATGAATCATGAAGAAGATAAAAAAATTTCAAAGAAACCTTTACCAATATGATGAGGCAGAAATTTCAACAAAGCTGATATCAGTGGTGAACAGAACAATCCAGCTGTAAGCTCTGATATACTACTGGCACCAACACTCTAAGGACTTTTCGCCTGCATAATATGGGATGCCGCAGTACAAGTAACAAATCACACATCACCATTGCTTATTTGACCACACTTGCGGGCACTCCATGTGCCACTGATTTCAACTGCCCACGGGAGATCATGCACAGATTGTGATTAATTCCTTAAAGCAAGATGGTAAGATGGTATCAACCCACACACACACTTGGGATTTTTTTTTTTTTAACAGGGAAAACTGTTACTTATTAAAGAATATTCATGAGTTCCCTTCAAGGAATAGTCTGATTACAGCAATAAAGATACATTAGTGACCATTTGCTACAATTCTGCACTATGTACAAACATGTGTGAAGAAAATAATTCCTGGATTGTCACTCTTTTTTTTTTTTTAAAGCCTTCAACCCTCACTGGCTGTGTGTTGCCTCCACCAAATGTACACTAATGTACAGCTGACAGTAGTAAAACAAAGACATACATAAATTCAAAACTTTTTTTCAAAAATAATAACAACACTTTTGTTCTTTCATTCATTTATACAATTGCCATCAATCATATGCACAATTGATACAGTCTTAAGAAAGCTGTTGCAGGAAATCTTTTAAATCATTTTACAAGACAAAATGTATTTCAGATATTCTTTTGCTCTCTGCTGTTATCTGAAATACACACACACACACTCACACACACACACACACACACACACACACACACACACACACACACACACACACACACTCCTTTGATAAGTTTTAAAAAATGCAAACGAGTCCGAGCCTGAGTTGCACACACACAGAGAATGAAATCAGTCAATTTTCTGTATTGTAGCGATGGAGAGCACAGAGGATGGGGAAAAGGAAGAAGAGGAGGAGGAGGAAGAGAGAGAGAGGAAAGAGAGAGAGAGAGAGAGAGAGAGAGAGAGAGAGAGAGAGAGAACAATTCAAGGCAGACAACTCACCAGCATATAAGCCACATCCTGGCAAAGCACTGTCTCCAATTCTTCCCCTTGCCTTGCCTTTCATGCCACTAGTGGTCACACCTTTTCTTCAAGCAAGAAAAAGCACAACAATCATATTTGTATAAAGAGGTCTTGAATGACTGGTCTTCCCTTTAAGCAATGGACATATACACCCAGGCAATCTTATGCCCCCTCGTCCCCCGTCCACACCCCCTCCCAATATTCCATGTTAGCACCCTTCTGCTCCCGTACCTTTTTATTCAACAAGGTCTGAACAGAACTAAGCTGAACACCTTTATGACACATACCATCAATTAAAACACAAACACGCACACACCTTTTCCATGAACAAAATCAAAATGCTTGATAACCACCAAGCTGAAACTCTTCCTCATCAGAAAACAAAATTTTCAAACACTTTCTGAGAAAAAGTTATCCAATTTCTGAATATTGACATTTCACTGGTTGAAAAAAAAAAAAGAAAAGAGCTTGCATACCTATCACATAGAAATAAAAGCAATGTCCTCTTTGTTAAAAGCTGGTCCTTTCAACAATCAAAATCAGTTTTTCAACCGTTTTGCTGCACCAGGCGGTCAGCAGCTGGTTTGAAAGACGAGCTGATGATATTAAAACAATTATATCCACACCTCGTTGACCTCCAGGCCTCTATAAAGAAATTTATCTGTCAACGGACACATCCTCAACAGGCTGATTTACACTGTAATATTTTCTTTGTATGTTCTATATGGTTAAATCGTCTCAGTTCTGTCCCCTGTCTTATAATATCCATCACCTCATTCTCTGACATTATCAAATATCTAATCCATTGACCAGTGATTCTACAGACTAACACTTTATATTGCTTACAACATTGCCACAACCTGATAGGAACATATCAGAGCTGTTGGGATGTAACTAAGAAAAGTCATAACCAATCCATAAAATTACAGGTATGCAAATACATCAATGTACGACATAACATAATACAGTGACTTAACTATCGACATCCTCAAGGCAAACAACAATAGGCTGCGTTGAGGTACACCAGCTAGATTATTTATCCATTATATCCAGATATTTGTAAAGCACTGGAAAAGAAATCAATCACAAAGCATGCTGATGTCATGAAAATACAGAAAAGGGCTCCACCAACAAACGGCTCCACTGACATACAGCTCCATTGAGAAATGACGATGGCTCCACTGACAAATGACGATGGCTCCACTGACAAATGACGATGGCTCCACTGAAAAATGACGACGGCTCCACTGACAAATGACGACGGCTCCACTGACAAATGACAAATGGCTCCACTGACAAATGACAAACGGCTCCACTGACAAATGACGACGGCTCCACTGACAAATGACAAATGGCTCCACTGACAAATGACAAACGGCTCCACTGACAAATGACAACGGCTCCACTGACAAATGACAACGGCTCCAGTGACAAATGACAACGCTCCACTGACAAATGACAACAGCTCCACTGACAAATGACAATGGCTCCAGTGACAAATGAAAACAGCTCCACTGACAAATGACAACGGCTCCAGTGACAAATGACAATGGCTCCAGTGACAAATGACAACAGCTCCACTGACAAATGACAAACAGCTCCACTGATAAAATGACAATGGCTCCACTGACAATGACAATGGCTCCCATGACAAATGACAAACGGCTCCAGTGACAAACCGCTTCAGTGACTAACGGCTCCAGTGACAAATGACAAACGGCTCCAGTGACAAATGACAATGGCTCCACTGACAAATGACAACAGCTCCACTGACCAATGACTACAGCTCCAGTGGCAAATGACAAACAGCTCCAGTGACAAATGACAACGGATCCAGTGACAATCGGCTCCAGTGACAAATGATGAACGGCTCCACTGACTAGTGACAAACAGCTCCACTGACAAATGGCTCCACTGATAAACGGTTCCTCAGAATCAGCAGCCACACTGTGACCTTGGTTTATCAGCACCAGGGTGGTGGTAGCCATCTATGTGTGCATCTCAGCATTTCAGTGGGCACAGGGGGAGTGCTTGGCCTTGCTTATCTTACTGGTGGGGCTGGAATTGTTCAGCTGGTGACGCCCCAGATTTGTAATCCTGATGATCCTGAAGATACACATTCAAATTATTGCTGGGGTCGTTTCAGTACAGCAATATTTTTCCCTCAGAGTTACCATTGGTTCTGACTCCATTTGCTGAAAAGTCCTTCGAATGAGACAGTTAACTGAGATTCTGTGTGTGAATGCGTGCACTTGATCATGCACACATGTAAAAATCCATCACCAGCTTTCAGAAGTGACAGCCAGTTGGGCTGTTGGTAGAGATGACATGTTACACAAGGTATCCACCCTGTGTGAAAGATCGAAAGAATGAAGGGAAAAAAGCGAAGTTATTGATGCTGATTGAATGACATGGAAAACACCGAGAGCAGGCAGCTCTTCGGTCAGCTCTATCCAGGCAGGCAGGCAGCCATGTAAACAGGCTGTATAAACAAGAGCGTGACCGGTTTCTAACTGAAGACAGATGTGGTATAAGAACTTTTGATGATAACTAATGACAATAATAATAATAATGATAACAATAATCAATAGTAATAACAATAACATAACAACAATAATCATCATCGTCATCATCATCACTATCTCCTCTCTCAAGTATCATGGAGCAGGTAAATTTCCATCATGTTTACATCAGTGACCATTTTCACCCAGCCATTTCAAAAGCTGTACATTATTTTTTCTGAGGCAGCACTTTCTCGGTGCATTCATATGGTTATCATTTTCACATGGAACAGTGACATGGATTGGGGAACTGCTGTCAGTGTGTTTACTTTGATTCTCTCCTCATGAACATATACGTGCCTGCACAGATGTAACATTTAGCAGAGCAGAGGGCATGCCTGTCAGTAGTGTGTGTGTGTGTGTGTGTGTGTGCGTGTGCGTGCGTGCGTGCGTGCGTGCGTGCGTGCGTGCGTGCGTGCAAGCATCTGTGTGTGTATGTGTGTGCATGTGTGTGTGCATATGCGTGCATGTGTGTACTTTCTATGTGTAAAGTGCTTTGGAGAGTCTGAAAGAGCGATGTAAACTTATATTTTTATCATATGAAAAACAAGACAATATTGGAGAAAACAAGCACAAGTAAACCAACCTACCGTCATTATAAAAATGACTAAGCATAGGAATGTTGGAAATTTTTTACCGTCAACAGACATGAGATCTATAGCACTAGCCAGTATACTGACCACGCTCAATGCACCTGGCATGTTCATGTTCAATTCATGGACTAATGTCCTTTGAGACAGTGGGTGTCATTTGGTCAACTGCATGCAAATCATGCTTTCATTCAACACTGCTTTGTTTTGAAGGAAACAGTCCCATGACAGTTATTGTCTGGTATCATGCACACAATCTATTCCATTCTTGCTCGACAAAATGGAAACTACAATAAATTGTCTTTTTCCATGTGACAAGACACACCATGGACAAACCTGCAGCCACGTCGCCATGCGAGTCCAAAACAAGAAGACCCAGCGTGTCATGGGGACGACTGGCCTTTCCATGTAGCGTGGCAACTCCCTCTTTGCTGCCATCACTTTCCCCGCTTCCACTGCATGCAGCACTCTGAACAGGCAACATACAACGCTACTGTCAACTGTCTGCAATGCAGCCGAGTTTGCTCCTTAAAAAAGAAAGGTCTAAAGAGAAGCCGGCGCTTACCTACTTTGTCAGTGCTGCCATTTAGCCACCTTGACCAACCAGTCAGCCTGGCTCTTAATGTAGCCCATCCCAAACAAAAAGTCTGCATGCAAAAAGCAAAATTCACGCAAGTCTGTCCTTTTTCATCAAGCAGCACAGTGTTTGGTGATGAAAGAGGGTGCCTGTAGCAGATCAGCACTCTCTTATGTGTCGGTTTCATGTGGCAGGTGCTTATGTGTAGTGCATGTCGCAGTCTGTGTAAGTGTACCTGATCTCTACTGTTCAGGGGAAATTTTCAGGAAGACATCCGGGTGGTTGGAACTGACAACTGAATTTGCCAGATGCAATTAGCATGTGCTCTTAGTGGGTTGGCAAAAATCAATCTCAGTGCCGTATTGTGCATTACATCTGATTGAAAGAATTACATGTATCACATATCTCGTATGATGTATTCCTCTGAATTAAGCAAAACAAATTTTTATCTAAAAGAATATCCCTACTATACCTATAATTTCTTTGAACTGTGTACATTCAACATCAAATATGGTCATGTTTCATTAACATTCTCAAAACATTTAGCATCTATGATTTCCTTCTCGGTTCACAGTTTCTGAAAAGATACAAGATAATAAATAATTATGTATGCAGCCCACCAAATCTATCAATGCACAATGCATAATCTGATTCTATCACATAATCTGGAATTCTATCACACAGCCGTATGGAAAGCTGTAACCAGCCAAAATCTGTTCAGAACTTCATGAAAATCTGGTTAATTTATTGTTGATACATCCCACGAAAGCAGCTTTGCATGCAGCTTAGGCCTTTATGGCCGTTTTAGACCATATCCTGATTTGTGAAAACATTCAATCGAGTAAATTCCACATTTCATTCAATACAGCATTCCATGTCATGTATAAGTCAGGTAAATCACACAAAAATTATACCTCATGTATGGAAAAGGAAGCAAGCAACAGCATGAATAATTGTGTATACAGTCTACGGTCCTACCAATGAACAACAACTGTTCATAATCTCCCATTTTATGTGCACATAAAATAATGAAAAGGAATGAACGTGCAGTACACTGGCAGAGATGTCATCACAACATATTTTGGAGAAGAAGCTAAGAAATGTCACAAGAGAAACAAACTTGCCAGTTTATCTGCTGTGCTGATTTGACCAAGGGCAGTGAAAGTGCTTCAACTGTTTCATATTTTCTGTCAGGAAGGATTGCTAGCGCTTGCTAACAATCATTGCTTATAATATATATAACAAGGTGAATATGAGATATACACCATTAACCGTGACTGAGATCGTAATTTTTCCTCATCTCACTAACTCACTTCCTCTAGCTTTCCATCCCCACTCCCACCCTAGATCTCTCAGAGAGTCCTACCCCAGTGAGTGGCACATCCAGCTGGAAACCACAGGTCAGTGCAAAATCCTGGGCTCCTTGTGATGTCAGCATGCTGTGTGGACTCTTCTCCATCACACATCGGGCCACCGATGACGCTGGGGATATTCTGCACACACATCATGTCATGAATGGCAAAAGCATGTCTGTTGGCTGTTTCTTTCTCTTTTTTTTTTTTTCCTTCCAGTACACATGTGGTCTGGTTTCAGACTTCTGACTGTAATTGGACAGAAAATTAGCTGTCCTTAAAGACATTACTTCATGCATATTACGAAAATTATTTTTACCTACGTTGCACTCAAACTTTCTATGCCAAGCATGCATGTGCACACGCGCACACACCACACTCACACACACACACACACACACACACACACACACACACACACACACACACACACACACACACACACACAGACACACACACACACACACACACACACACACACATTCAGTCATACACCCACTCCAAAAAAATAAATGCATACACAAACCTCTCCTAATCTAACACATTCATTCATTCCTTTTTCTTTCTCTCCTGTAAAGTGAAAAGTTAAGGACTGAATTTTTCAACACGAAAATACACACCAGCTTTAAAAGTCTTTCTTTAAAAAAAAAAAAAAATTGTCAGTGATTCTGTCTCATTCCCTCCCTCTTTTGTCACACACACACACACACACACACACACACACACACACACACACACACACACACACACACACACACACACACACACACACACACACACACACACACAAGTGATCACATAATATAGTTTGTCAGTCAGAAATTTCAAGTTTCCCCACCTTTGCCCTACCCCCCCCCCCCCCCCCCCCCCCCCCCCCCCCCAACCACCCCCTCTCCTTCTGTCATTACCTTTCTGCAGTATGATCATTGGGC
>JADBJO010002887.1:222500-232500 GCA_016801955.1 Conus betulinus
TCATACATTTTGATGAAACATACGTCATTCATGAATTGGGAAATTGAAGACATTCCTGTGGGCTTGTCCGACATTTACACTGCAGGAAAATTATACAGAGTTTTAAAAATGTTGAAAGGTACCCTCATCCTGTACATCATTTTACATTCATATAAGTTCAATGCCTATAGGAATATGGGTAAAATCTCCCCGTTTTAATTTTATTGGGTACACCTGGGTGCATGTGGGGATGCTGGAAACCAGTATGTTACTTTTTTTGGCAGCAGCATCAGCAGTTCTCTTGCAGAAGAAAAGGCCCTGTGTAGTTGGCAGAGTTATGACAATAATGGAAAGGAAAAACATCTAGAACGTCTAGAAGAAAATTTGATGCCAGGGAATTATTTATTTATTTATTTTGCAGTATTTTGTGATCGTCACATCATCAACACACAGAATCTGCACAGTTTTGCTCATCAGCCACTAATATGTGACTCCTTTCATCCTCAAACGCCCCAATACATATATCGTTTGCATCAAATCCAGTACTCAGGTTTTTTTTTAACAGACTAATGTTGGGTGTGTTCTTATTTACATTTGCATCAATTATACATGACCAGCGACGCGTAATGGCAGCACAATGGATTCCTGTTAGCATTCGAGTCCCCCATCTCCCTTGTTGGTCATGGCCAAACATTTGCTAAAGCTATGCGCTATGTCAGTTCATTTTGGGATTGCACGTACTTCCAAGTTCTTGGGGACTATTGGTGAACATACATGGTAGCTCCCTCCGGAGGGGGATACACGCTCACACTCGCTTTGCGATCAAGCAAACTATTGTTGTCAGGTGGTGTCCTATGTTGGATTGGAACGGACACCATTGAACACCACTGAAGCGACTCTTGGCAGGGCAGTGTCCTTCTGGTAGTTGTCTCGTGACACCTTTACTGACTGCACCATGTCAATTACTGGTACTGGGCTGCTGCCGGACAAGCCATCAAGGGGGTTAAGACACCAGAATGGTCACAGTTACCTACGATGCATAACTTCATATGTACAGTTTATTTGAAGTCATAGTTTTGATCCCCCCCCCCCCCCCCCCTCCCTGCTCCCAAAACAATTGCTTAGATGGCAGCCGTTAGATTAGGAAATGGTATGAAAAATTGATAAATGAAATCATTGATGGGTGAAAGAAAACTGTCATTGTTAAAATTGCTTGGGATAATTTCTTCAAAAAGACGTTGTGACAAGGTGGAAGACGACGACGACTTTGTGGCTGAAGAATTCTAAGGACAGAGAATTTGTGTCCAGGGAAAAATTGGCCACTTTTCATTCAGAAAAACTCTTCAATCTATCAGACTTTTTTAATCAAATTTTAATCAGATAAGTTGGAAAAATTACAGATGCGCCAAAAGAAGACAATGCGCAGAGATTTCAATTCATAAGGGGACACACACCGGTAAAACACAAAAATACATATACATAGTATTCGTTATAAGTTAAAACAATATGAATGAAAACAGAAGAAGATAATGAATATACATATGTATGTGTATGTATATGTATGTGTGTGTGTATATATATATCTCCCTTGCATCCTTAATGGATCCTCAAGCATAGGCTCAAAGATTGTCCCTACATTTTATACTCTTTGCGTAATGTTTTTATTTTTCAACAACTTTTTTTTCCTCTCCATACTTTTGTTTTGTTTAATCTACTACCTTTCACTGGCTGCTTTGGGGGTGCTGTTGGATTCTTTTTCGAACCCTTGGCGGTCGGAACACCACAGAATTATGGACTGTGGTGTGTCTCTATCTGACGCCAAGCGCACAGACACAATCAGCCATGTCTCCCTGATGAGTCCGATCCAGCGGTACGAAAGGCCTCGGAGCAGGCGATACATATAGATCTGTCTTTGAGAGGGATTGCAATGGTTTCCTCATGCAGCTAGTGAAGGGTTTTCATATGTATGATATACATTTTCCCATTTACTTCATCTTCCTTTTTTTTTTTTCTCCTCTCAGTTTCAGATCTTTGCCAAGTCATTACTATAATGATGGAAGAATTGTTAACCTGCACTTGTTTCCCCCCACTACTTAATTGTTCAGCATTATATTGTTTGGTCAATCAATGGGTGATTGTATCTCTTACAAAATCCAAGGAAAGGTTGTTCTGCACAATTCTTAGCTGCTGACAATGCTTGGGTTATTGAACAGCAGAGCTGACCACTCAGACTGTCCCATATCTTTTGGTCTCCCTTGCATCCTTAAATGGATCCTCAAGCATAGGCTCAAAGATTGTCCCTTACATTTTATACTCTTTGCGTAATGTTTTTATTTTTCAACAACTTTTTTTCCTCTCCATACTTTCGTTTTGTTTAATTCTACTACCTTTTTACTGGCTGCTTTGGGGGGTGCTGTTGGATTCTTTTTCGAACCCTTGGCGGTCGGAACACCACAGAATTATGGACTGTGGTGTGTCTCTATCTGACGCCAAGCGCACAGACACAAACAGCTGTGTCTCCCTAATGAGTCCGATCCAGCAGACGAAAGGCCTCGGAGCAGGCGATACATATAGATCTGTCTTCGTGAGGGATTGCAATGGTTTCCTCATGCAGCTAGTGAAGGGTTTTCATATGTATGATATACATTTTCCCATTTACTTTCATCTTCCTTTTTTTTTTTCCTCCTCTCAGTTTCAGATCTTTGCCAAGTCATTACTATAATGATGGAAGAATTGTTAACCTGCACTTGTTTCCCCCCACTACTTATTGTTCAGCATTATATATATATATATATATATATATAAGTTTAAAAATATGATTAAAATGGAGATTAAAACCAACAAAATTGTTTCGAGCAATGGCTTTCGTCAGGGTATGCAGTTTGGGCACGCTACCGGTGCTATATAGTGTGTATGTGTGCAAGCGTGAGTTCTGCATGTGTTTCACGTGGCCTGTAGTATTTTTACAATTTTGAATTTTTGGGGTGCGTTCAGGGAGGGTGTGTTAAGGAATGGAGTGTTGACAAAGATTTCCATTTGTGCCTGCAATTGTTTATGATCTCTACTTTTGAATTCAGAGTTGCTAGGTGAGGTTTGCATATATATCAGCCACTTTTCTGTAGAGCATAGGTTGCATTTTTTAGAGATATTATTGTATGGTGTTGCTCTTTTTATAATTTTCCATGATATATTGAAGTCTATTTTTCTATCTTTAAGTTTCCAAATGTGTTTACTTAGTTCTGTTTGGTTTTTATATTTTTCATTTTTGAAGGACTGTTTATGGTTTGCATATCTGGTTTTAAAATGGTTTGCAGTAATCCCTATGTATGTTTCTTTGTCACTATCTGTTGTTACTGTGGCTTGGTATACAATATTATTGTAAAGGCATTTGTTATTCAGTGGGCATTGATTTTTTTTTAGTGCAGTTACAAGATGTCCTTTTGTTACCCTTTTTGGCTGTGTTGCCTTTAGTTTAGTTAGATGAGTCAATTATGTTTTTGAGGTTGGGCATACATGAATATGATAGCTTGAGGTGGTGTTTTTATTGAATATTTTAGATAGTACATGATCTTTTGGAAATGATGTTATAAGAATTTTAAAGAATTCTTTTCCTACGGTAGTCTTTATTCTTCCATCATATGGGGGATTCTACCATATGATCTTCTTTTTTCCTGTTTTTCTTATTACTGTTCATGTTATTATCTGGGTTATATTGTAGTTTGTAGTTGTAGCCACTTTTTTTTCAGCGCCTCTTGGTATTCAACTGCTGCACTGTTGAATACTTTCTCGTTGCATGACAGGTTAGATAGTCTTTTGTTATGCCATTGGGTATGGTTTTTAGGATAGAAGGTGGATGGTTACTTTTGATGTCTACGTAGATGGGTATGTCGTTAGGTTTTTTATATGGTTTGTATACATGGTCATTAAGGTCTAATGTTATGCCTAGGTAGTTTACTACCTTCTTGTTGGCTTCTACTGTGATTTTTAAGTTATAGTTTTGGAAGATTTTACAAAGTTCTTTTTTCTTATTTTCAATGGTTTTTGGTTTATTGTTTAGTGCGGCGAGGCCGTCGTCTCTGTACAAACCAACCTGCTTACCAAGTGTTTTCTGTATATTAAATAGCATGAATAGTCCAACTAGTTCACATGTTTCGGCACCGTCATATGAACCCATTGTGACATCAAATGTTGAATTTTTTTTTTTTTTTTTTAAAATCCAAGTATCATTACTGCTGTGAGAGTAAGGTTTTCTTAGTGTGGAAGATGATTTCCATCTCAGCCTCTGTTATGTTTGTGCATTGTTAGCAAATTTTAAAGCTTTGGTAAGCAAATCCTCATCTATAGATGGATAAAAATCCACTATGTCAAAAGTGATAAACACTGTGTTTTTCTGTTTGTTAAGTTCCTTGAACCATTCGATAACTTCACAGCTATTTTTCCCAAAGGTTGTATTCGGTGCTTGTTTTTATGTCCTCTATAGCTTTTTCCAGAATTTTTTTTAACTTATTTTGCCTATTCAGACTTAGATGGGTTAATTAATCTACATGTTGGGTTGTTGGGGAAGTTAGGCTTGTGATCTTTGAGTGTTATAAAAGCTTCTTTTATTGCTGTTGTTTCTATCCTATCACTTAGATCCACACGGTGCACGAGTTCTTTTTCTTTTTTACAAATGCTGTCATATGTGGTTTTATCAGTTTTTTTTTGTAATTTTTCTGAATGTTTTTGTTGAGGAGTTGAGAGTAGTATTCATTAGGTTCCATTTTATAGAAATTGCTTGTCTTGTCAGCCTTTACGAATATTTTTTTGTCATTTTGGATTTGTTTTATTTCATTTTTTAATTTTTGTTTGAAATTGTTATGTGATTTTCTGAATTCAATGTTGGCTATTAGTATTTTCATAATGTCTTCAAAAGGTTTCAATTCCTCTATTATAGGTGGCGATCTCCATGACTTAAAACCGTATGCTTTTTTTATCTTCACTTTTTGCATGAGGGTTCAGAAAGAAGAACGCCTTCATCTCATGTTGCGCACAAATTTCTCTGTTTGCTCTATTTACAAATTCTGTCGGCCATTCTTCACAGCATACCACATGGACATCAGATAAGTCTCTCTTCGTTCTTTGTTTGTACTGTCCTAAATGTTAAATGTGATCTTTTTTTTTTTTTTTTTTACTTGAAGAAGACCCAAGAGGTCGAAATGCATCGTGTCTTGTCCTGTACTTTGTTTGTCAATGTCCTTGGCGGCAACTAACCCCCACTCTTTCTAAAGTTTCCTTCCTAACCAATTTATTAGTCTGAGGGGGGGAAAGGCAATAAAAGATGTCATTAGCACGTTTGTACGCATTTGAAAGTTTTTTTTTTTTTCTTTTTAACATGTAGGCCTAACATTGTCTGATACAAATGTGGTGTTTTGCACATGTTGGTTCAGCATCATTGACATATACAATGTTAATCTTATGAAACTGAAGTTGATGATTACAACCACCGGTCTCTCTCTCATATCTGTCTGTCTGTCTGTCTGTCTCTGTCTCTCTCTCTCTAACTCTCTCTCTCTCTCCCATTCTCCATGTCTCTCTCTCTCTCTCTCTCTCTCTCTCTCTCTCTCTCTCTCTCTCTCTCTCTCTCTCTTCCGCTAGCTCGCGTTGTTCTCTCATGTCAGTCTGTCAGTCTATCTGTCTGTCTGTCTGTCTGTCTGTCTGTCTCTGTCTCTGTATCTCTCTGTCTCTCTCTGTCTCTGTCCTCTCTCTCTCTCTCTCTCTCTCTCTCTCTCTCTCTCTCTCTCTCTCTCTTCTCTCTCTCTCTGGGGGGCAGTGTACGTGTACCGTTCAGTGCATGACGAGTTTGACATCCCGCTACTTTTGTACAGAACGACTGCTGTTGGTCACTCTGAGGGTTGACAGTTGGTCATCGTACCTGTGTTGGACCATGCCTGCAGCGCCGCTCGTGTTCCGGTCAACACGTGGATGTTTTGTGACCGTGTTTTTGAATGTCATGTGTCGTCAGGCGAGCAGAAGGAAGCATGGAGATGTCGGACATTAAGGGCGAGATCTCAGCTAGACGGTGTCACGGCTGGACTGACCCTCATTGTGTTTTTCTGGAGCAGTATTCTCATGCAGTGCGGTGACATTGAACTTTTCCCTGGCCCTTCAAAGTCTGCCAGTGCAAAGCAGTCCCGACTGACGAGCAGCAGTTCGAGGATGAGTCTGGACAAAGGCGTTGCAGGTCAGGAGGACAGTGGACAGTCAATCAGGCATGAGGAAGGTAACATGGGGTCAGACGTTATCTTGACAGACGTCATGATGAGCATGTTGACCGGCTTGAGCACGAAGTTTGAAAAGATGCAGAGTAAATGTGACAAGTTTCCAGAAGACCTCAAGGAGATAAAAAGAATCTTTCTCGACTCTAAAAAGTCAAGTTCACGTTCTTACTGAAGAAAGCAGAAATCTTAAGACAGTATAATTACAAATTCGACCAATCTGAATAAGTGCTTGCAAGAACAACTGAAAGCTTTAGAAAGAAAAAAAACGGGACGATTTAGAGTGCCGATCAAAGAGAAATAACATTTTTGTGCATGGAATTCCCAGAGCTGAAAAGGAGACGCCTACGCAATGCGAGAACCTTCTGGGGGACATGCTGACTGACAAGATGGATCTGACTGATGACTTCTCCTTTGACAGAGTTCGTCATGTGAACGCTAAACGGGGCTCTCCAGTGATAGCCAGGTGCACATTCTATAAAGAAAAAGTCAAGATCTTGAAGGCGAAGTGGAAACTGAAAGGGAATGATCTTTTTGTGGCAGAGGACTATTCTCAGCGAGTTCGGTCAATTAGAAAAATGTTGTCACCTCATCTGAGAGCTGCCAAAGGTCAGGGAAAGAGGGCCACCATGATCTACGACCACCTGGTCATCGAAGGGAAGAAAATTTCTTCTTGTCTGGTGATGAAACAAGCATCGTGGAGGTACCATAGGGATACGGCCGGCCTAATAAAACAGATGCTCTTGACGAGTTGACACAGCTTTTGCGTTAGTAGGTTAGGTGTAAATACAAGTGTTCAACATTTTGGAATGACACAGGTTTCAAGGTGATGGTTCAGTGTGCAGGCGAACACGGCACGGAGAATTCAAAATAGAAAATATGACATTGTGAGTCCGTGTTCAGATAGGGAGAGGGAGTTTGTTTACAGTGGGGATAGTCTTACGCGTGCACCCTTGTGTGTTTTTCAAAGTGCACCCTTGTGTGTTTTTCAAAGTGTGATAAGCGTGTCTGGATGCGTACACGAAAATAAAGAAATGTTTGACAGAGTCAGTGTTCTGAAAGCGCAGAAGCCTTCTCTGGTGATAAATGGTTATCATTCTGTATCGGAGAATGTTAGCAAAACAAGAAGCTACTCTTTTCGACATTGGAATACTTGTGGTCAACTCTCTAAAATGTCTGATCCTGATGTTATTGAATATGTTTCTTCCTTTGATTTCATTTGTCTTGTTGAGACTTTCGTTGGCAATTTTCAGTCTTCCATATTTTCTGATCATCACATGTTTGTTAAGCCTGCAGTTAAATTCACTCAGCGTGGAAGGATATCGAGGGGAGTAATATGTCTAATAAGAAATAATCCTATGAAATATGTGTCAAAAGTGAGTACTGAGTGTGATAATGTCTTGCTGTTTGTTATTGATAAAAAATGTTTCATTTGACGAATGATATTCTATATGTATGTTCGTATGTTCCCCCAGAAAAGTCTCCATACTGTTCTTTGTTTAACGTTGATAATGGTAACAGTCAACTGGAGGATTGTGTAATAGATAATTTGTGTTACAAGAACAACAATGTCAATATTGATGTGTGGTGACTTTAACGGCCGAACGGCCGATGTTTCACCGTAACTTGATTACAAACAAAAACATTTTCATGGTTTGATAAATTTGGTATTGTTGAAATGAGACGTCACTCTGAAGATACGATGTTAAATGCTTATGGCAAAAGTTTACTAAACATGTGTAACGCTCTAGACTCATATATTTTAAACGGGGTATGTCCTGGTGATAACAATTTCTGTTTTACTTATCTTAGTGAATCTGGAAGTAGTGTGAACGATTATTTTGTTGCTTTTTCTGACCTTTTTGATTTCATACAATCTTCTCATAACCGTCATATAAAATAACGGATGGAATCAGATCACATGCCTCTTGAATGTCATGTAAGTGCATATGGTTCTAATGATAGTGAAAATATAAAGCCAGAAACGGACGGGGTATATATAAAAAATTTGTTAAAGTAATTGCGCCATGGACTTCGTTAATATGATGCACTCGGATGAAATGAAATTAAAGTTTTTGCATGCTATTAATTTGATAGATATTATTGTAAATAATGCTCTTGATTTGCTTATCATTACTGTTAAAGAAGCAGGTAAATGTATGGAAAAACGAGTATGTGTGAACAGGACAAACAGACAGAATGACTGGTTTGATTTCGAGTGTTTACAAACTAAAAGAGATTTCAGGAGGTTACTTAGGGCATGGAAGAGAACCTTGGACAAAAATGACCGACACTTATACTGTGTATCACGATCAGAGTATAAAAATCTGTTATATAGGAAGCAAAAGTCACACAACGATAAAATACTCAAAGAAATTGTCACTAATATGGACAGCCAAGAGGAAGTTTGGAAAAGTGTCCAGCAGGCGTTTAAAACACGAACACAGAAACAGAATAGAATCACAATGGAGCAATGGTATTACATTTTTAAAAACGTGTTGGGAAAAGGATATCAGCATTGATACAGACACTGGTGAAAATGAAAATTAAGAGATGATGAATATTCTGAAATTTGTGTATCGACCAGTTACAGTGCATTAAGTACAATGTTTAATAGGAAACTGAAAAAAGGTAAAGCAGCAGGGCCTTATGGACCTGTTGGTCAATTTGTTTTAAAAAACTTAGGGGACTTTGCAATCAAATTTCTTGTAAGACTATTTAATGTTCTTTTTGAAAAAGGAATTGATTCCGAGAATTGGACCAGATCGATCATCTTACCTCTGTTTAAAAAGGGTGAAGCAAATAATTCTAATAATTATAGAGGAATCTCCTTGTGTGTTGTTGCTGGTAAGCTTTAAGAATCTATAATAAACAAGAGATTATCTGAATGGGACGAATAAAAAAAAACAACATAACTGGTGAATACCAAGTAGGTTTTAAAAAGGGTTACAATACAATCGATCACTTGTTCATTTACTGGCTGCTGCTCAGAAGCAGTTTTCAAATAATCGTAAGTTATATGTTGCGCTTATAGGCTTCGAAAAGGCCTTTGATTCTATTTCTAGAAAGCTTCTGTGTCCAATACTGGCAAAACATTGTATAAAAGGGAAACTATTTAAATGTGTTAAATGCATGTATGATGATGTTAAAGCTAATAATAAGGTGTGGTGCAAAATTTAGTGAGTACATTAGATGCGGATAGAGTGTTAAGCAGGATGATGTTTGTAGCCCTGTTTTATTCTCTTTGTTTATTAACGAATTAGCTTAGGAAATTATCGAGAAGGGAAACCATGGTGTTTCATTTGATTTGATTGAAATATTCATTCTACGTTTTGCAGACAATATCGTTTTACTGTCTGAAACTGTTATAGGGCTTCAAAACCAGTTGAACAATTTGTACTCAGTGGCGCCCAGATTACATCTTAAAGTAAACATGGGCAAAACAAATATTATTGTTTTTTCGAAAGAGTGGATACTTGTCGCGTGAAAAAAATGGGTTTTTAAGGAAATTCTGAAATTATGATTGAACCCTACAAATATCTGGGTTTATATTTTACTACAAAACTAAGTTATTCGTTTGCCTGCTACGATCTTGTGGGTAAAGGGAAGCGGGCTGTTATGGCTATTTTAAGCTTTTGTGTAAGTTTGAAAACAAGTCAGTAAAGCTATATTTCAGGATGTTTGATACCCAGGTCCAGCCAGCCAGGTCCAGTATGGCGTTGAGATTTGGGGTTTGGAGAAAAGACACTACATAGAGAAATTGCACT
>JADBJO010002887.1:235000-278343 GCA_016801955.1 Conus betulinus
GCCGCGGTCCCGGCACCGGCAATCCACAGGGAGCAGTCAACGTCAAGTCGTCAAGAGGCAACCCACCGGAGGAGACACTGCACTGCTGCCGAGTCACTTCGGTGGTGTTCAGTGGCGCCTGTTCTGATCTGACATATGCAGGACACCACCTACTTAGCCCCCTACTGACGACAATAATTGCTTAGTCGCGGAGCCGGCGTGAGTGAGCTCTCCCTCCGGAGAGCGCCACCACGTCCGTCCAACGACAGCCCCCATGGACTCGCCGATACCGGTGACCCCGACGGAACCAAACCAAGACCACACACGTGGAGAGGACATCGAAGTTGAGGTCACCATGAGAGCAGGGCATGAAGGGCCACAGAATTCGAGAGATTTTTATGCTGATCGATGAGAATGAGGGTGATTAAGATGATGCTACGGATTTCCATTTCGGTCTGAGATTACATGACAGGGCTGTACTCTACGCTTCCTTTCATAATATATCCCGGCGTCAACCAGGCCCGAGAGATACAGGCACCTGCAGTATTGGTCAGGGAATTTGAGCAATACTCTCAGAAACGCATCCATTAAGTGGATGAAACTTGACTGTGTGGTCCCAGTCTTCCCAACTGAGCCCGCAGCAAACTCAACCATGGTAGGAGCCGGTCGGGGCAGAAAAACCCACATGACTCTGATGAGATTCGAACCCACGACCTCCCAGCCGGGAGTCCGCGACGCTAACCACTTCGCCAAGGCGTGATGTTCCCTTGCCTCAGTTTCTAATGACAAAAGAGGTCTGTCCATCTCCGATGTCAAAATTTCTGACACCCCCCTCCCCCATCCCCACCTCAGACCACATTACAAAGCAAAGTGGGAAACCATAGACATTTACAGAGTGATGAATTGATTTACAAATATTTTGGTTACATACACAGGACACAGACCCAAACCTGTAATGGCCTTAATGCATCTACATGTCCGTGTGTGGTTTGATGTGTGTGTGTGTGTATGTGTGTGTGTGTGTGTGTGTGTGTGTGTGTGTGTGTGTGTGTGTGTGTGTGTGTGTGTGTGTGTGTGTGTGTGTGTGTGTGTGAGCACGTACGCACTTTAACAAAAGCAGAAACAATAACAACATATTCAGATCGTGTATGTTACATCCAGCTTTTTTTCCAATATAGTCTTACATAATGCATGTACGTATTCTCTCTCTCTCTCTCTCTCTCTCTCTCTCTCTCTCTCTCTCTCTCTCTCTCTCTCTCTGAAGTGTCTGCAGTGTTTTAGTACCGTCAGCCTATGGTCTACGGACAGTACCTGGTGCAGTTTGTTGACAAGCTTTGTTATTAACACATCACAGTGATGCAGAGTACAACTTGAGCAGTCTGTACTGACGAGTCAAAAGCAGACAAAAAAGCGACGGCGTTACGGACATGCCCTTCTGGGGCTTACATGCATGCTCTGCCTAGGTTGGCCTATACACTTGGTGGCACGGTGTGGCTACTTCTCTATTCTGCGCCTTGCCAGATTGCCTGCCGCGTTCCTGTGGCCTTCATCTTCATCTAATGGACGACACGCATCGAGACAACAGTATCGGCGACAAGATTAAACACACACACACACACACACACGCGCGCGCGCGCGCGCGCGCACACATTAAAGGTGATTATAATGACAATGATGATGACACGATTGTGATAACAATGACTTTTTTTTTTTTTTTTTTTTTTTTGCATGTGAGTAACAACGGGCAGTCATGCATAGCAACAGACCGAATCTCGATGCGACTTCTTCACCTTGTCCTGCTTCCCATTTTTGGTATGCAGGCAGCGCCTGTTACCTATTTGTTCTCTTCCACTGTAAACTGATGCCACCATGTCATGAATCACGAGATTATGAGCATTGCATCTTTGAAATCAATATTGAAATGTCCATGATAGTGGCAAAACCAAGTTATCTCAAAGGGACTCTTTTGACTGCTTCCTGTAAACTCGACAGTGATAGCGAAAGACTAGAACTAACATTTCCATCCTTACCATCATTATGTGTTAATGAAGATATAACAACTCAATTTCCAAACCACACCGAACATTTCAATATGCAAAGATAAGACAGAAAAAGTTCACCCCCCCCCCCCCCCTACCTTGTCTTCACTCACCTATCCACAACCCCCAGTTCATGAAACTCTTCCTGCCCTATCCCCCCCCCCCCCCCCCCCCCCCCCCCCCCCCCCCCCCCCCCCCAAACGCTTCTTGTCAAAAGAAACACATACCCACAAAAATCTAACAAAACAATGCTTACCCACCCAGCCTACTCACGCCCTCTTCACACACACACACACACCATCTCTTCCTCACTAGCATTTACATGGCAGAATAATAGATGAAAAGGGGTGAAACAGTATAGACTAATTGACCGGGAAGGCAGAAAAAGGCAGAGGACAGCAATAAAGAACAGGAGAAGAAAACGTGAAAATAATGTCAAAGGAACACATCAAGAAAGGGTGAAAGCGAATGACAGTAGGACGTCAACGTAAAAAAAAAAAAAAAAAAAAAAAAAAAAAAAAAAGTATTATGACGTCAAGGTAAAATTAGGTAACCAAATGACGAAAATGATAATGTACGATGGGACAAGGAGCAAGGAGTAACGGCCGAGGTTTTTTGTGTCAGCGGACTTCCATTTGTTTCATTGGCAGTTTTCTGCTGTGTTAGGCCTACTATGTGGAGAAGCTGACTTTCAGATCAGTAGTGCGTCGTAGTCTGCTGTGCTACGTGGGATTTCAATTCATCTATATTTGATTTTTTTAATTGTCGTTGTCTCCATCAAGTGATGTGGAGCGGCTGACCACCCGGTCATTAGCCTAGTGCGTCGGTAGTCTTGCTGTGCTATGTACATGAGTCTTCGCTTAAGTTGTGTTCGCCGATGATTCAGTATGGTTTACTGTGCCTTGTGAACCGGCGGTTCTTCTTCTGATAGTTCGACGTCATTTATTGTGCTTGCTGAGTGCTTCTGATAGTTTGACGTCATCTATTGTGCTTGCCGAGTGGAGACCCTGCTTCTTCTTCTTCTTCTTCATCGTTTGTGCACGTGAGCGGCTCTGCTTGACGTAGTTCAACGAGATTTTTTTGTGCCTTGTGAATAGCGTATTCTTTAGATTCAAATATCGTTTGTGAGCGGCTGTGCTTGCCGAGTGGAGACCCTGTTTGTTCTTCTTCATCCTTTGTGTTTGTGAACGGCTGTGCTTGCAGTGTGGGAGCACTGGTTATTCTTCTTAGTCTCTTTTAGTGCTGCAGACTGTGGCTTGGGGCACTGTGCAACCGAGTGTGTGTTGACTGTATCTGTGGGACAGTGTGGACGGCGCCGGGGAGGTCTGTGAGTTAGCCTATATTAAAATATATATGATACGCTGATATCTGATGGTTGAAGTTTCATATGTATTGATGTCTTAATGACGGAAGTGATCTGTATGCTATATAGTGCCATGTACTGATTTTGTACCAATTCATATCAATGTATGTTTTGATGGTTCAGGCAGCATGTAAAGAAAAAAAAAAACTAACTCGTGTGTTGCCTGGCTATTCATGTTCGTATTGTGAGGGTGTGTGTGGGGAAATGTACACGCTTCCAAACTTTTGAGAGCGAATGTCAGACAACAAAACACGCACTGCACACCATCCCTAACAGACAGGAAAGAGAAAATTGCCCGCACCGATTTCCCGAAGTTGTAGAAAAAAGTTAAAAGACTCCCATCCTACATGCATGCAAACATATATCCACATGCACACACACACACACACACACACACACACACACACACACACACACACACACATGCAACCACACTTGCACGCACACATGCACTTTCAAACACAGATGAAAAAAAAGTAGCCATTGTCACATGATCTGTTCCTGCAAAATATTTGCAGCGACTTACCAACGACAGGCCTTTCCAAATATGTATTTGACATTAAAACGACCCTCTTAAATGCATTATACGTAAAAGAGCATTAGATATTGTAAGTGAAACACAAGGAAATACGTAATGTTAATGACTGATATAGTCACAACAGATGCGTTTTGAAAATCCCTTTTAAGATTAATTGTAGGACATCATTCAACGCCAGCCTACCTTGCGCGCTGAAGAGTGAAGAGATCGAAGCTGAGTACCAAATTCGTTCATTTTCGTTATCTTATTTGTTTTCGTTATCTTATTTGTTTGCGTCTTGCCTGAAGAAGACCTAAGAGGTCGAAACGCGTCGTGTTTTGTCTTGTGACTCGTTTGCCCACGTTTCTCTTGGCGGTTCGCTAACATTTATTAAGATTTTTTTGTATAGATCATCAGTAAAAGATATCTCATCATTTCCAAACTACAATGAACATTTTGGAAAGGCAAGGATAAAATAAATACAGAGCATCCAATGCACTGGTCAGACCTTGGGTATCTACCTAAAATCATCTAGGCCACCATCATGAGCGTATGTGTGTCTTTGTGTGTATGTGCACATGAGTGTATGTATATGTACATGGAAGGGTGGACATGGGCTTTTTGCATTATGGAAGACAGTATATTAAGATTGCGGATGAACATTCTGGTATATTGAGGACGATCATTAGTGTTTCCTCAGGGTAGTGTCTTGGAACCAATGCTCTTTATCTTATCACTGATATGTTTGATCTGTTGCAATGTTTCATAAAAAAGAACATTTACTCTTGACACAAAAGTACTGATACTGTGGAAGCAGCTTACAAAGAAAGGCAAAACCTGCTTCAAGAAAGTTAAAAAAAAATGTAGTTAGATGGACAGAGAGATGGCATATCAAAGTTAATGCATAGGTGTCTACCAGTGCAGATCGCCCTACACATGCACATAAGATGACTATCTTTGCATCATCACTTATATGTTGGGAAATCAGTTTGCATTGGTAAAAGACTGACAGGAACCTTTTTTAAAATAAGTTGCGAGGAAACTTGAGTCAATAGTTACTGCAAATGACACCTTTCACATTCATATCCAACTACATGCGTTCTGGCTTCCTATAAGGCATCAAAACGAGGTCATTGAGCTATGGAATGACTTGTATTGTTACATTTCTTTGGTTGAAAAGACATAGATTCTGTTGCAAAAAAGACTCGGGTATTTGGGGGACAAAAAAAAAGATCTACCAGCCGCCGTGGCGAAGTGGTTAGCGTCGCGGACTCCCGACTGGGAGGTCGTGGGTTCGAATCCCATCAGAAGTCATGTGGGTTTTTCACTCACGCCGGCTCCGCGACTAAGCAATTATTGTCGTCAGTAGGGGGCTTAGTAGGTGGTGTCCTGCGTAAGTTAGATCAGAACAGGTGCCACTGAACACCACTGAAGTGACTCAGCAGCAGTGCAGTGTCTCCTCCGATGGGTTGCCTCTTAACGACTAGACATTGATGCTCCCTGTGGATTGCCTGTGCCGGGGCTGCGGCGGGGCCAGCTGGGCTGTGGCTGTGTGCGGGGTGTCGGAATGAGTGGCGTGGGTGCACTGCCTCTGAGGTGGCGCAGAGGTTGGGACAGCAAAAACAAACAAACAAACAAAACAAAAAATTAGATATTTACAGATATTAAAAAGACAAGGTGGCATGAAAAATACAATCCCAAAATTCAGACATAATAGTTCCATTATTCAAATCATTAGGTAGACCAATCGTTAGTGGCACACACACACACACACACACACACACACACACACACACACACACACACACACACACGCGCGCGCGCGCGTGTGTGTGTGTGTGTGTGATCTTAAAAAAAAAAAAAAAAAAGTCACTGTGTGCAGTTACCTGACTTATCAAGGGCACATTCCGTAATCTGCTACCTACATCATCGAGGACACCGGGCTGCTCAGGCCGAGTTGTTGGCCTTCTTCCCCCCCCCCCCCCCCCCCCCCCCCCCCCCCCCCCATTTTCCGTCTTTGCATTTGTCTGACGTTATTCAAGGTTAAAAAGCTGTGCCTGTCTTGAATAAAAGTTACTCTGTGTTAGGTTTTCTTATGGGAGCAAAAGTTACCCTACTTGTTTACTGTTTCCTGCCTCATCCCATAACATTTTCAATTTCTCGTCCAAAGCTCCCTGCAGGCTCCCACATCCACTCCTCCATCCCCCCTGCGCTGGTATGACCAGATCAAGTCCTAGACAATGAACCCCTCAGAGTCATTCGTGTTAAGAACGCTCCACATGAATTGCCGGAAGGGCGTTATTATTCAGAAAACGAAAAACTGTAAAGGGAGATCATTATCAAATGAGAAATATCTTCCAGTATCAACATATGGCATAACTTTGTGACCACAGAAGGAAAGGATCGTTTTCCACGAATTTGGGCATAAATTGTCTGATTAGCCAGAACATTGAAGATCTCTTCATCTGGACACTTTTGGTCTGAATGACTGCGAACGATCAATAGTTGTTTCGTTTCGTTTTCAAGTGGGCTGCTGTCTGCACAGGAAGGTTCGATTTTCCAGACGATTCGTAAATGTTAGGCTTTGTATACATCAGCCATTCCAAGGGAAATTTAGAAAGAGTGGGGGTTAGTTGCCGCTAAGGACATTGACAAACAAAGCACAGGACAAGACACGATGCATTTCGACCTCTTGGGTCTTCTTCAAGCAAAAAAAAAAAAAAAAAAAAAAAAAAAATTCTTCACAGCACACCACATGGACATCAGATAAGTCTCTCTTCGTTCTTTCTTTGTACTGTCCTAAATGTTAAATGTGATGTCCATATGGTGTGCTGTGAAGAATGGCGGCGCGCCATTCTTCACAGCACACCACATGGACATCAGACAAGTCTCTCTTCGTTCTTTCTTTGTACTGTCCTAAATGTTAATGTGATTTTTTTTTTTCTTGAAGAAGACCCAAGAGGTCGACATGCATCGTGTCTTGTTGCTTGTTTGTCAATGCCCTTGGCGGCAACTAACCCCACTCTTTCTAAATTTTGTTTCATTCTCCGCTATCAGTCGCTCCATTTTGAAACAGTCCAAGGGAAGTCACTCTTGTCAAGTTGTTGTCACGAGCAGACGAAACCTGAATGCGCTCCCTGTCTGGGAATTGACTCCTCTGTCTGATGATGGATTTTTTCTTTCAAACTGTCCAACTTCTCCATCAAAAACATCCTTGTATCGATCCAAAGTACTGTTGCTTTCTTCTCTGGTCACAACAGCTATATTTTTTGTGTTGACTGTGATGAGATTCATGCCTTGTACTGCTCTCGATCAAACCAGGATTGGAGCGCAGTTTTCTTCTGTGATGATAAATCTCACTTTGTAAGTGTTTTCATTCTTTGGGTTCAAAACTCTCAAAATAAGCTCTCCCCTAGGTTTCATCGCAGATATATTGCACATGACTAACTTGCTCTTAGTCTTTTTCAGTTTCTTGAGGTTTGTGTCACCTGACACTTCTCTGTAAGTTTTCTTCGATATAACACATGTTGATGCCCCAGTGCCCAGAAGAAATCTCACTTCGTTTGCATTTATGAACAAACTTGCTTTGATATTTGTTCTCATGTTTCTTGTTCTCCGTTGCATAGACTTCATTTTCTGAGTCATTTTTTTCATCTGTCTCTGACATTCTGTGAACAGTTCTTCCTTTAGCATGTTTCTCTGGTACTTTACAAACAGTGGAAAAATGATCTTTTCCTCCACAGTTCAGGCAAGTTTTCCCAAAGGCATTCTTCCTTTCTCAGTCTGTGCTGTTTTCCACCGTATGAGCATCTTTATGGTTAGCTTTCTCATTCTTCCTTGGATGAAGCGCATTAACAGCTTCAACATCAGTCCTGTCTTCACTTTTTTCATAGCCATGCTTTGTTGTTGGCTCATCTCTCAAATGCTCTGCATATATCCAAGCACTTGCTCAGAGTCAGCTTGCGCTCTTCCAAAAGCTTTATTCTCAGGTTTTCATTTTTGACACCCAGAACAATCTGATCTTTCAGAAACCACTCTTCCAGCTGAATGCTGTCAAATTTGCAGGACTTGACGAGCTTCCTCAAGTCACACAAACAAACTATTCAACTGATTCCCATGCTGCTTGATGTCTTTTGTGAAAAAAACATAAGATTCGTATGTCTCATTTTTTCCGCCAAAGTTTCTTCTTTCCTTATCCCTTTCAAATAGCAAGCCTTCAAAAATGTCCAATCCTTTTGATCCAACACACACAGAAAAGGTGCTGTTCTAAATTCTTGCTCCTCTTCTTTCAACTCAGTCGCCGTTTCATAACTGTCCCAAAGCCTTCTAAACGTTTCCCAGTTACTCTGCAGATCACCTGATGTCACCTCCAACTTAGGTGGTAACGGTATATTTCTTCGTCTTCCAGATCGCCTCTCCGTTCTTGACCTTTCTTCTTCACCTTCGTTAGCGCTCATGCTTACAGCTTAGCAACTGACGTCACAGGCTTACTACTACAGTACTAGCGATTTCACGTAGTTTTTTTTTTTTTTTTTTTTTTTTCGTTCTGACTTTTCATCCCTCTGGTGAATTAAGAAGTCCCTGTTGGACTACATCCCTCTTCTGACACCATGTTTCGTTTTCCAGTGGGCTGTCTGCACAGGAAGGTTAGATTGTCCAGCCGATTCGTAGACGTGGGCTTTGTTTACGTCAGCCATTCCAAGGGAAGTCACTCTTTACTTGTCAAGTTGTCGTCACAAGCAGGTGAAACGTCACAGTAGCGATGCATGCGTACACAACCGGAAGAGCACCTCGTAAGTACCAACGACCAACAGACGCGTGACTTCTAACTTCCGCAAGAGGAAGATCATAGCTGCTCTTTCGGGTACCGAACTCAGACAGTATCCACACGAAACAAGGTTTTGTCTAGTCATCTACCAAGGCAGACCCATTCAAAGTGTGTCCGAAGACTTCATCCGTAAAGTGTTCTGAAACAACACGCTGTACTGAGAGAGAAACACCTGATTTAACAGTTCTCACCAAGAGGCGAGGGACCAGCAACAGGCCTAGACCGGTTCCGACTCGAAGCGCCATTACCGACGGATCCCCTGGACCCCACACGCCTCCAAAAGTATAAAGTGAGTTTTGAAAAGTCTCAGCATGAGTGTATGAATATACATGTCCATGGTTACACCCCCCCATAAGACATTTGATAATTCCACTGAATTATAGAAGAGTATTGATGAACTGTTGCATGGACAAATGCCTGGCAGATCAAATTTAATAAGAAGTGTAAAGTTTTCTTCATGCAGGTAAAAATACGACAAAACCATCAGCAAAATGATGTTGGTCGTGTAAAGGAAGAAGAAGAATAATCCTAAATATGATTATTACATAGAAGGTGTATTGTTTGAAGAGACTGCTGAAAAAGACCAAGGAGTGATAATAGACCTGATTTATCATTTGATAAACACGTTCATGAAACCATTAAAAGAGCAAATAGACCAGCTGGGATGATTGTACATATTTGTAGGCAATATTCAGTGCAAAAATTGTTCCATTATTTGAAACACTAGTCAGACTCATTATTTCATATATGGGAATGCTGTATGGACAATAAACTTGGAAAACAGTAATCAAGTCCTATCGAAGGTATTCAGAGTAGATTTACAAAAAACAGATTAATGGATTGCATTGCAGAAACTTGTATTCATACCCTTGTTCCTAAAAAAACTGGTTCATTCAAAAATGAGTAGGTCACCAGCGTGCATGTTAAAAAAAGAAAGTGCGACTCATGCTGTTGGCCCCTGGAGCAAAATTTGGCAACAAGGGGTCGCACATTATATTTAAAAAGTTAAAAACAATGGCCAGTTAAGGCCTAGGTAATCATAAAATATCTGGGGAAGTTAAAATAGAAAAATCAGTCAATATGCAGATCTCAAGACTGTCGTATCAATTTGATTTTTAAAAGAGACTGCATTTGTGGCAATCTTGATGGCACCCGGCAGTGAGTTCCACAGCCTTACAGAACTAGGATAAAATGAATGTAAATGGTTGTAAAAATTTGATGCAGGTATGGCATAAGATTGACCGCCATCCTGGTGCTACTTTTATTCAATACTAATTGTTCCATTAGGATATCAAAAAAGTATTAAGTTTACTGTTTAGTAAAAGCTCTTCTCTCTTCTAAGGGTTTCCATTCTAATTTCCTCATGTTCTTCCTAGTATTCCCTTTCTCTCTGATACGGTTCCCTGTTATGAACCGTGCTGCTCTCTTCTGAATCTTTTCATGGTTATCAGTGTCCTTTAGATCGTAAAATGTAAGGATCCCAAACTGAGCAACCATATTCCAGTACTGGTCTAACCAGTGTTTTATAGCAGTCATTCTTAACCTTTTTTGGGGCAGTCGTTGATATTCCTGTATTGTTTGTTGTCGTCGTCAATTTAACGTCTTTCCACATCAAGTATATTAGAGATGAAGAGAAAGGATGTGGAGAGAGGGAACATGAGGAGGAGGTGGGTGGGTGGGTTATCTTGCAATCATACATGAAAAAAAGAAAAGCATCTTTACAATCTTTACAATACAATGGGGAAAAAAAGGTATGGGAAGACCAACTTTAAATATTTATTTTGAATTATAAACACAAACTATAACAAATGCCCATAGGACTGCGTAGTAAATAGTTCGCAAAATTGAACAACAAACTAAAATTCTCAAGGATACTGTCGAGAGAACTTTCAGAAATAGCCGGTAAAGTAGGTCTCAATCTGTGGCATTCCAGAAGAATGTGTTGGTTTGAAATTTGTTCACCGCACAGACATTTAACATTCTTGCTAAATTTTGTTTTGAAGGCATTCAGCTTTATCCTATAAGATGGCGAAGTAATGTGTCGAAATGTGAAAATGTTTGCTATAATTCACAGCTATTTTGTTCGTTAAACCAACCGAATTCAGTAAGAGATGGGAGAATTTCTCCTCCAATCCCATGGAGAGATTTTGAAACTTTGTTCCACGATAAGATAAGAAAGCTAAGATGTTGTTTGCTTTCTTAAATACTAAATTGTAATGTTCTTTCCATTTGAGACAACTTTCTATAATCAAGCCTAAATATTTTGCAGCATTGGTTTCTTTAAGAAAAGTATTGTGAATAGAGTATTCTGATCTAGTTGGTGAGCGGTTATTACACAACACTTGGCACTTCTGGGGATGAAATTCCATTTTCAAGTTTTTCCCACTCTTGTAAAGCGTTAGATCTTCTTGTAGAATGCGTGATTCATTCTTGATTCTGACTGTTCTATACTAAGCTGTCATCTGCAAAAAGCCTTACAGCAGTTCCGGTAGAGAGATTTCTACGTATGTCATTTATATAAATTTAAAAAAAAAAAAGGGGGGGGGGGGGGGGGGGCCAGAACAGTTCCCTGTGGTACACCTGACAAGACTGGTTTACAATGTTTCATATGAACAAAGGCTTCAGTTTTTTAAAATTACCAAGTTGGAATACAGGCGCCTATGTGGTGACATGATCGAAACCTACAAACTTACACATGGATTTTATGACTTTAAAACCAGTGGCACATTATTTCAGTTGAATACAGAATCTGCAACTAGAGGGCACCTGTTCAGACTAACAAAAAAAATTACTGACACTTCAAAGCAGCAAACTTTTTTCACTAAGAGAATTGTTAATACTTGGAATAACTTACCAGTCAATGTTGTTGGAGTAGAAACTGTTAACACTTTCAAAAATTGCCTTGATAAACACTGGATACACCTTATGTTTCATGCAAATGTTGACTTGCTAAAAAAAAAAAAAAAAAGAAAAAAAAGAAAAGCATGCATGTTCTTTATATCAAAGTGCAAGAATAAGACCAAAATATTTCTTGCGAAAAAGCATATATTGTAGGTTGTAAATGTAATTGAGCAGTCTGAAGGCTGAAAATTCCTAATAATATGCCACCAATACAATATGATATGTACAATAACGTTGGGTGATGTTGCACAAACTATGCAAACCACTCAGTACTGTAGTGGGAAACGCTTTACTTTTGTTTGCTGGCGATGGGCTTAGTTTAACTAAGATCATATGAAGTTACATCAAGAAAAACGAGGAAGGCAGCATGTACAAAGAAGTCAGAAGATCATAGTGGAAAGGATCTTTTGAAGATAAAAAATATCCATTGATACGACGTTTGCAAAATTTAGTTTCTCTCTCTCTCTCTCTCTCTGTCTCTCTCTCTCTCTGCAAAATCCTTGATTTAGATTTTATGTTGAAATATGCTCTGCTCTCTCTCTCCTCTCTCTCTCTCTCTCTCTCTCTCTCTCTCTCTCTCTTTGTTAGTACAAACCGCAACGAGAATAACTAAAACAACTGCAACTCTTACTGATCATGTATACACAAACAACAAATCTGCAATACTGGATGTTTCAGTGTGTACCATACGGTATTAGTGATCA
Organism: Conus betulinus; assembly: GCA_016801955.1. Taxonomy (NCBI): domain Eukaryota; kingdom Metazoa; phylum Mollusca; class Gastropoda; order Neogastropoda; family Conidae; genus Conus; species Conus betulinus. The sequence continues at coordinate 247,332 of JADBJO010002887.1, forward strand.
TTGTCCAGTCTTCTGCAGGTGGTCCTTCAGGCTCCCAAAACCACCACCCAAAGGTCACACGACCATCCAATACTGCTCTTTCAAAATGTTTAATGAAACAGCATACCACTAAACATTTCTTAAACATTTCCCCATTTCACTTAACTTATAATTTCTCAGACGTTAATAATGCTCTGTCCTTCTGGCACCAAACATTCCTCACCATCATAAATAAACATGTACCATTACATAAAGAAGAGTTAGGCATCCACAGATGAACCCGTGGTTAACACCAGAATTGCTGCAAGAAATGGTTCTACGTGACCAACTCGAGGCAACAAATTTGTTTGATGAATACAAAGATCAGAGAAACTTTGTTTCAAACAAAGTTGAAAAAGCCAAACGAGACTACTTCAGTCAAATGATTGCGGATACAAAAACCACAGCACCTGTGTGTGGTGGGCAGTAAACACTAACAGAATCGTACACAACAAGCATACAGATTCACAAAATTCAAACACAAACATCATTCCGGTCAAATTTAATACCCATTTCTGTCATTATCAGATATCCTTACTCAAGCCTCACCGACTATAAGATCACCAGATACATATATATCAGCCCGACTCCCTAATATAATTCTGCAAAAAAAAACTTGGATCCAGCAACTCGCTCAAAATTCCCATTCTTGTTTTACATGAAGTAGGAATGCACGTAGCGCAGTTAAAGAATAAAAAATCCATGGGTCCTAACAACTTACCTGCATTTCTTCTCAAACTCGCTCTGCCTTACATTGTTGAGTCCCTTACAATTACATACATATATAAATTTATCCATTGAAACTAATGTCTTCTCTCAAGCATTCAAAAAATGCCAAGGTGATCCCCCTTTCAAAATCAAATGATTTGTCAGATCCAAATAATTTCAGACCTTACTATCAGTATCAGTTCTATCCAAACCATTCGAAAGACACATACACACTCGCATATCTCAGTTCATGGAGCAAAACAAACTATTTCACCCACTCCAGTCTGGATTCTGATCTAATCACTTCTCACACAGCATTATCACGAATGTTTGACTTATGGATTTCAAATATGAACCACAGATGACAGGGGTTGTCATCCTTGACTTCAAAAAGGCTTTTGATCTTGTTGATCATTCCATTCTTCTAAAAAAAAAAGCTATCAAGATACTTGAACCGTACCTTGACAGTCTGGTTATTCGAATCATACTTGAAGGTGTGCTGAATGGCAAAACCTCAGCTTCAGACTTTGTCAGACATGGAGTCCCACAAGGCTCAGTACTAGGCCCCCTCCTATTCAGAATGCATCTTCATCAATGATTTACCATTGTTCATATCAGATGAAAAGGTAATGACAGATTTATTTGCTAATGACTCATCACTCCAAAAGGATGATAGCGATCTACAGACTATAGAAACTTCTCCCCTGAAAGTCTGAACGACATGCCAGACTGGTGTCATTCAAACTCAGTGGTCATACACCCAGCCAAAACCAAATCTATGATTATAGCAACCCACCAAAACACACCAATAGACTCCTCTTTGCCTAAAACTTCAGTTGAATCAGAATGGGCACTTTCTGTGAAACAGGTAGACGAGCATCATGTTTTATGGGTAACGATAGATAAAGAATTGAAATGGAATCTCATCTCAGTAATGTATGCAAGGTAGTCTCTCAAACACCTTTTTTCCTGTTATTTCAATTAAAGCGCTACGTCAACAGTATTGTGCTTAAACTTTTCTTCAGTGCACACATAATGTCATATATCAATTACACTTCAGCAGTATGGGACTTTAGTAGTGATGTCACACAAAAAGAAAGGCTTACTTCTCTCCATAGACGTGCAGCAAAAACTACTCCATCCAGGAGTTTTAACACACAGACGAAAAACTAAAAGCGCTGAACATACTTCCTCTGAGTAAGCAATTTGAATTCAACAACGCATCATTTATGTTTACAATCTTGACAGATGTTACGCCATGTTATGTAAGTGCCCTTTTCACAAGATCAGCATGTAACCTACTCTGTTGAAATTGCTCATCCCCACTCCCACTCAGTCTACCACCCCTTTTCCTCCCTCTACCTACAATTCTCTCGGCCCCCCACCCCCCACCCCCACCCCCTCCTCTGACCTCTCTCTCTCTCTCTCTCTGTGCAGTTTTTTTTTGTTTGCTTGTTTGTTTATTTGTAAGTTTCCTTCTGTTTCACAACTCCCTATGTCATTATTACTTTTATAGTGTGTATGAATGGGGTTGCTTATCATTGTAGAATTAGATTACAATGTTGCTATGTGGAACTGACAGTATGAATAATATGTGTTGAAATATTGTGTGCATGACAATGACAGATTGTAAGACTAGGCTTTGAGTCAAAGCCTAAAATCTTCATCCTTGTGTATCAAAGATCAATCAGTCAATCTCTCTCTCTCTCTCTCTCTCTCTCTCTCTCTCTCTCTCTCTCTCTCAACCCATCGTAATAATTAATCTGTAATTAAAATCCAAGTTCTTGAAAGATTTAATGATAAGATATATTGGTTTATTACTATCATATATAAAAAAATGTATACTATAGTATTACTAACTTACTCTGTCAGCAAAAACTGTATATTAACTTACACTGTCGACTGTCTATATTTCCAATAAAAAAATTACTGTACTGCCAGATGAAAGAACAACCAAACAAATAGATTTAAAAAAAAAGAAAAATGAACCCAACACGTTATATATGTAACCTTAACATGTATCAAAGAACTTAGACAGAAATCAAAAAGAAGGAAGAACAGAAGGAAGGAAAAAAGGAAGGTCCCAGTCCATATCCTACTTAAGTTGACTGGGATGCATAGAGCAGACTACTGAATAATGGCCTGAGAGGATGGCAGCAACATGCTGTACAGGTCATTGCGTTCATCATATTCCATTCCAGGCAGGGCTTTTGACAAGAGCTCATGGAGTTTCACTCATGTGGAACATTGCAAGCAGGCTCAGCAGTACTTCTGTAGATTTGGTGACCTGGAAGCCATCTAAGTCAGTTTGACTGGGTCTGCCAGTGGTACTTTCCACCTTGCTGTGTGGAACCTGAAGCTTCTCCTGGACAGCTTGTGTTGGATGTTCTGGTTATCTGTTCAGGATTGAGAGCAGGAAGGTGATGCTATTGGTATAATTATTACTATTTAGGTAACATTGTACTGAGCTGAAGAATACCCAGCATCCCTGACCATTGTGGGATAACAACAACAACAATGGTTTATTCTCGTTAACTCTTTTGAGTCATAGAGAAATACGAAAACATGTAACAAACATGAGATGGCAGGTATGCAGAGGAAGAACAAAGAAAGCGAAATTACATGCAAGAATCAGAGTCTATCAAAATTCCACATAAAAGCATGAGAGTACACAACATAGGATTGACTAGATTAGATTGAAAGTAAGGGTCCATAGTAGTGTAAATATGTATCATTGATTCAAGTCAATGCAAAACAGAGGTAGTTTACATTGAGGTTCATTATATACTAGTCACATAAAGTTAAGCACAGTTTACATGTACCCGCATAATTTCCCAAAATATAAAAGCCACGATTTTGAAATTGGGAACAGATTTAATTCATTATCTTGTTCCAACGTACATTGAATTTCATTGGGATCGAATGAACGGTTGTTGATTTACAGACAATTAAACAGAGGATGGGTCGAAATCAAAGTTCGCAAAATCTGTTCAGTTCACAAAATCATTTCAATAGTGGGGTGTGGCCACCGCCATTGGCGAGACATTCCACGCAGCGACTCCTCATCGAGTTGACCAGTGTTCTGATGACCCTCTGAGGGATTCTCTGCCATTCCAGTTGCAGCATTTGGAAGAGATCCTGGCGGTCTCTGGGAGGTGGATGGTTCTCCTTCACACGTCTCCCCAACTCATCCCACATATGCTCGATGGGATTGAGGTCGGGACTATACGCCGGGAAGATCATCCTGTTGATGCCGGCCTGCACAATGAAGTTTTCGGCCACCCGGGCCTATGTGGCCGAGCATTGTCGTCTTGGAAGACTGCCATGGGTCCTATCCGTTGCATGGTCGGAACAACGAAAGGCGCCAGGATTTCATCCCGATAGCGGATGCCTGTGAGGTTTCCATCAATATGGTAGAGTGGTGTCTTGTGGTGGAGGCTGAAGGCACCCCATACCATAACAGATCCTCCCCCAAAGGTCCTGGTCTGGCGAACAGCTGCATCAACAGCTGCAGCTGTTCACCAACACGCCTCCAAACTCTAGTTCGGCCGTCATTGTGTTCAAGACTAAACCGCGACTCATCTGAAAGAGGACCTGGGACCACTGTTGTTGGTTCCATCTCACATGACGATGGCAGAAAGCTCGGCGAGCCAGCCTATGGCTGCTAGCAGCAGTCGTGGTCGAACAGCTGGGCGACGTGATCTGAGGCCGAAGTGGTGAAGACGGTTTTGTATGGCTTGACGGCTGAGGATGGTGTTATTTGCCATACGAAGCTGCCTTTGGATGCTGGTAGAAGTGGTATCCCGCTGCAATAGGGCCTGCCTCTCGATGAAACAATCTTCTCTGGGAGTAGTCTGCCTAGGCCGACCTGACCGTGGCCTCTCTTCAACGCTGTTTGGTCGCCCTAAAACGCTGATTCAGTCTAACAATAACTGAATGATGCACACCAAGTCGCCGCGCCACTTCAGCCTTTGCAATGCCATCTTGTATCCACGCAATCGCCCTGGTTTTGTCAAAGGTGCTAAGTTTTCTTCGTGGTGGCATGGTGAGAAAAGGGCTGACAGTAACCAACCCCGCGCTTAAACGCCAAAAAGAAGGGGCATAAAACTCACTTGAGAGACTGCTCTTGCACGGGAAAAAAGAATTTTTCATTTTACACATCTTGTGTCGCCAGCAAGCTTGATGCAAAACAGGCACAGTTAACGCAACTTTGCACTTTTTATCCCACGCGGTAACGAGGTCACCAAGACCCCCGTGCGCACTACCAGTTGACACAGGCTGGATTACACACTGCTGTGTGAGATTCCATCATTGGTTGCCGCATAACAAAAAAAAAATGTTTTTTGAAGGGATGAATCAACCCCCTGTGTGCAAAGGCCTGTGCTTAACTTTATGTGACTAGTATACATACAAGGGAGGAGAGAGAAATTTGTGAACTCACTAAGGGTGATCACTCTGGCTGGGTTGTTTGGGAGCTGAGAGGAGGTAAGTTCCATACTCTCTCCTGAAGATTTTTTGTTGTTTTATTGGTGATTTCAATATTACAGAGTTGTTCAAATGTGTTGTGTATGTTTTAGTGTTTTTATAGCATGTAGATTCATAATTGTTGTTGGTTTTAAAAATTCATCATCTATGAATTAATGGGAAATAAATAAATAGCTGATATTTGATGATCATTAACTTTTTTTCTAATTGTTTGTGTTTTAAGCCTCCCTCACCTCTGCCAGGAGGAACAGGCCAACAACAGCCAACTGCTGATCCTGACAGAAGCATGTTGGTCCGGAACCAACTTGTGCGTATTCTGCACGCACAAAAGTGTCTGAGGTGTGAACAGACAAATGGAGAGCAGGCATGTGGGCTGCTGCTGATTGTCGTATAATGAAGAAAGCCTTGAACCACATGACCACCTGCACGAAAGGGAAGACTTGTGAAGGTATTTAGTTGGGGTTTTTTATTGGGGGGGGGGGGGGGGGGGGGGGGGGGGGTTGGCAATGTTTATTTTGTACACTTCTGGATTTGTCCTTGGTTTTGTGTTTAGAATTAACTTCCCCTGTATGACATTTTGTGTCATTATTTTTACACTGAGCAGTTCGGTTAAATCTATCCGAAATAGGTTTTTTACCCTTTATATCACCATCACTTATTTGGGTATTCATTTTCATCAACTAATTTAGAAATGCGGCTCATATTTCTGATTTCTAGATGTTATGATTGCAGGTATTTATTTATTTATTGACAAAAAAAGAAACATAAAAACAACAAAAAAGACTAGCGCCCAAAACAAACTAGAGCACAGTTTTTTCACCGGCAGACAAACCTGATAGCAGTTAAGAAGTTATATCTCATCCTCTAGCTGCATATGCATTAGCCACATTGTAAGAAGAGATCAAGGTGGGCAAAAGTTAAATGAAAAAGCTGAACACATGGCCAGGTGTGGGAAGCAAATCAGAGTGTGTATGACTGATGAAGAAGTCAGATACTAGATAGCTGATCTGGCCTCTTAAGAAAGAAAGAAAGAAAATCAGCACCTTCAGATCTTTACGTTTCAGGAAGTGAAACGATGTTCGCAGGCATGCTGCCACTGTCCTCTCTTCTTCTTCTTCTGCGTACGCAGGCTGATACTCCCGCGGACACCCCCCTGTATAGAAAAGCAAGGATTAATCCCATATACCCAACAAAAGGAGTGGAGTTTTGTGTGTAGGACCGTTTTTTTTTTTTTATCCCGCCATTAAGGCAGCCATACTCCAACTTCGGGGAAGGTGCATGATATGTCATGTATGTATAATGTGTTATCCATACCAACAGCCAGACTGGCCTTCTCTTCCAAAAGTTGGTGATGGGATTTTTACGTGTGTGCAAGGTGTTATGCATGCGTTTCACGCACAGGAGCTCAGTTTTAATCTAATTCAAAGGACTGGGAAATGGAGTCCTAGCCAATGTTAACTCTGAGGGGAAAATCCCCCTGTACTGAAACGGCCTGGCGGAGAATCAAACCCGCAACCCTAAGATTACGAGTCCGGCACTGACCTCTTTTCAGCTGATTTTCATGTGTTTTTTTTTCCCCCTGTTAATTCTTTTTAAGTTTTTTTTTTTTTTTGTTTGTTTGTTTTTGTAAATTTCAGCTGATTTCCCTTTTTCTGCTTTTAGAAATCTTGGAAACACCACTCATTTTGTTTGTTTGTTTTGTTTTGTTTTTGTAAATTTCAGCTGATTTCCCCTTTTTTGCTTTTAGAAATCTGGAAAACACCACTCATACTCCCTGATTTTTTTCTTCCATCAATTGGACAATAAACAAAAATATGGATGGAAACTTCAAAATATGTAGTGGCTAATCTGTTAGTGTGTGGAAATGATTGAAAAATGGGTGCACTCAGGAAACATTAGAGAAAATGATGCACATTTGCCCCCAGCCAACACAGAGTGGGGTAATGAACCCTAAAGTATGAGCACCAGATGTCTTTTACCTATATCTAATGAAAGAGAGCAGAGAGTGAGTTAAAGTTATCACCCTTCTGGTGGGTGATCGCTGCCTTTGGCAGCCTCTGTGCACATCGATAAATGGTTTCTATAACATTAACAGCTGCTTGCTAACCTATGGACATTTGCTTCCGAGAACAATGAAAGAATGAATACTTTAAGTTCTAGCTTTTTTTTTCAGGTGGTCACTTGCATTCTTCTAAAGGCCTGGTTTTGTACTTGAAATGTTCATTTTATTAGGATTTTAAAACATTTGCATTTTGAATCTTGTAGGTTTCCTGTGACATGCAGTATGAATTTGACTTGGTTGTGTTAGTTTTGGTCTGGTGTAAGCATTTAAGTATAATGAAAACAATTTTAGTCAGGTGTAAGGATTTAAAAATAATGCCAACAGGATCTTTTTAATGTGTGAAGAGTGAAAAGGGGTTGTATTTTGTGCAGTGGCCTTTTGTGCTTCCACAAGACAGATTATCACTCACTGGAATAATTGTACGAAATCAGACTGCCCTGTGTGTTTACCACGGGAGAATGCATCTGGTGATATAGAAACAGGTGAGATGTCAGGTGTTTTTGTTTACATTTGAGATGTGCATTCAGTTCAACTGTATGTTCAATGGAGACCAAACTTTAACATTAATGCTTAAATTCTATTCCACACTGTAAACATTATTTATCGTCTTTTGAAAAAGACAGAAACATTGTTTTGTTGAAAATTGGCACCATGTGTCAAATCTTAAAACCAGACCTGTTTACCCATATGATTTCGCCACATTATTTTGCATCATTTGATCATATTGTTTTCTCACCTGCAATGGGTGATGACAATATCCATGGACACTGAACATAGCCAGTGCCAGCCGGCTTGAGTGGGAAATTTGCTGTGTTGCGCACGCACACGCACACACACACACACACACACACACACACACACACACACACACACACACACACACACACACGCACACACGCACGCACAAAACCGATGGCTGGCTACTCCATAGGATTTCAGTTTTAAAGATACTTTCAGTGTATGTACTCGATTCATGATGGACAAAGAGAGACTCGTGCATGCTGTCCTAAAGAGATTCTTCAAAATTGACCCAAGAACATTGCTTTTCAAGCTGTCTTTTTTTCAGATGCCTTCCACAGCTATGTTTATGCTTCTGGTCATTGTGCAGTATGCTTACGTGCATGTGTGTGTAAACGGCATGTGTGATGGTACATCAGTTTAAGTGTAAGTGTGTAACTGCTTGTGTGATGATGCACTAGTGTGGGTGTAAGTTTGTAACTACTTGTGTGATGGTGCATCAGTGTGGATGTAAGTGTGCATATGCATAGGGAAGGAGAGAGCAGGGGCATGCATATGTGTGTAACTGCATGTGTAATGGTGTGTCAGTGTGGGTGTAACTGTGCATATGGGTAGGGAAGGAGACAGCAAGGGCATGCACATGTGTGTAACTGCATATGTGATGGTACGTCTTCAGCCACCATGGACAACACCCTGGCACTCTCCACTGGTCAGAACATGATCGGCAACTCGCAGATACCTCGGATGCCAGGCCATCAGAAACATGAGCCATGTCATGGGTGTTGCACAAAATCAGCCACAGTTGGAAAATGTGAGTGTATTTGTCTTTGTCCAAAACTGGCGTTTCATCCATGACATGCCCCAAACAAAATGGTGTAAATCACATCATTGTGGTCAGCGGTTATGTAGGTTAAGGAATACCATCAGCATGTGGGCTTTGATGTTTGTTTGTTTGTTGTCTGATCTTCTGATTATGCTATGACATGAAATGATTGTCTTTGTTTGGTAATTGATCATTTGATCATGCTTTGACATAAAATGATTGTTGGCATTCTGATGCTGACAACCTTCGGATGTTTTCACATGTGTGTGGTGCTTGCCGTAATCAGCTCTGCATGTGTGTACGTGTGTGCTCATGCATGCACGTAGAAACTAATGATAAGTGTATGATGATGCTTATCATTATGTTATCAGTAGTGCCTAGATTAGTTTTATGAGCAAGTAGGAATTTTCTTACTAGAAGTGTTTACAATATGCTTACCAATCCAGAGATATGCCTTATTCCACTTGTTGTGGAATATTACCAAGACAGCAGAGAGAGACATGTTCCTTTGCCAAGGAAAAAAGGAGAAAAAAATAAGCTACTTCTATCATGGCACAATGTTGTGAAGTCACTAAGGGTGTTTCAAAACGAAGTAACTGAGGGCAGAAAATGAAGCAGAATTTAGAAGGAGAGGGGGTTAGTTACTGACAAGGAAATGGATAAACAAAGTAAGGACAAAATACAATGCATTTCAACCTCTTAGGTCTTTTTCAGGCAAAAATGCATGCACATACATGCACACATACACACAGACGCGCATACACATACACATATGCCCCACACACACACACACGTGGGCCCATGCCCACACATCATACACCTGTGTATTCACTACACACACATACACAAAAAAAAAGGTAAGTAGGCACTCAAGGTCTGACCAGCGCGTTGGGCTAATGCGTAGGTCAGACATCCGCTGAGTTGTGGCCACAAGACCCTCTTCAATTCTGTCATCTTAGTTCAGGGTTCGTACGCCCTTGAAGACTCTGACAGGGTTCGCACAGTCCTTAAAAGTCCTAAAAAAGTCCTTTTTTGAGGGCATACTTTTTAAGGCCTTAAAAGTCCTAAAAATCGGGCTTTTGCTGAAAGGTCTGAAAAAGTCCTTAAATTTTGTCACTGCCTATGATTTTAGATAGAGTCTGTAAAATTCTGAGTTTGTTTTAAAAAAAAAAAAAAAAAAAAAAAAGGCTTGAATTGAATTTTAAAAAAAAGAATAAAGAAGTCAGCGTTAAGATCGACGATCTCACCGATGCGTTGTCAGCTATAGGTCAAAGTACGAGAGTTACCAGCCTTCATAGCACATGCGTGTACGTGAATGAATGTTTCACCATTTTGAAAATTGAGAAGTCAGCATGCCGGCGAAGTGTTTGTTTATCATGGTTTGGCTGGAAAAAAGACGAGTACAAAGAATGGCTGCAGGCAGACCCTGGTGGAGACAGAATCAAGGCCTTTTGCAGCATTTGCAAGAAGATCCTAGACATTAGTACAATGGGAGAATTGGCTGTAAATAGTCATAGAAAGGGGGGGAAATCACTGCGACCTCATGAAGGCTTCATATCCTGCAGTTCATGTGTCAAGTTTTTTTTTTTTTTTTTTTTTTTTTTTTTTAAATTCTACAATGAGCGACCAGCACATCACTTACAGCAGTTTACCATCCTGCAGTTCATCAACCAAACAGAAACTGCTCCAACTTGGATGTCAGTGAACAGCCTGAGCCGTAAAACAGAGGCAATGAAATCTGAAATACTGAGGATTTTTAAAATTGTGACAAGTCAATACAGCTTTCGTTCGTGTGAAAGCAGTGTTCAAATCTGTTTCCAGCCGAATGTTCTTGGACTGTGCAGTTGCCAAACAGTTCAATGTGGAGAAAAGAAAAAACTTGCATCCTCTCAGTGTTGTGATGTTTATGCCCCCAGTGTTGTGACCTGTAGAGTTTTAGTTATAGAGGCATTTACCCTCAGTGAAATTCAAACAAACATGTATGACAAGAACTGAAATTCTTATGGATGTCAGGCAAACAAACGTTTTTGTCAACTGCAAGATTGGAGAAACTGTTGTGTACAGTGAACATTTTCAAACATTTTTGTCAATTGATCACAAGAAGTGAGAATCCTACTTGCTCTTGCTGTAGTGTAACAAGCAAACATTTGTGTCTATACTTACTTTAACAATAACAGCTGAGATTCCTAAAATCTATGCTCGCAGAGGATCCATGACGTGAGTATTGAAGAGTAACAGCAAATGATCTAATTTGTGTCTGAATTTCAATATTATTTTACTTAAATTATCCGTGAAGTCAGTCCTTAAATTAAAAGAAAAGGTGCTTCAAAAGTCCTTAAAAAGTCCTTAATTTTTTTTTTAATGGAAATCTGTATGAACCCTGCTTGAAAACCTTTAAAATTTCAACTGGGTCAAAAAGGCCCTTGGAACTGCAGATATCCTACCATACCCTTGAAATCCCCTAAAAAATCATTTTTTTCAGACCAAAAACTGACCGTGACATTGAAGATGAATCAGAGAACAAAAAACACGAACGAGACTTTGGACATCGATTTCGCCTCTCAAATTGTTTTGCGTGTGTCGCCTGCTTTCAAGCTGGTTAAGCGTTTTCGCATGTGGTTATCGTTGCGCATGCGCAGTTCGACTTCTGACAAAGAGCGCCATGCTCCCTCATCTTCGGTGAAGTCCAATACTGTTGAGTCTGTCATCATGCCTAAAGGGAAAATTGCGCATTTGATCCATTATAGTTACAGAAGGAAGAATATCAAAGCTGGATCACTGAATGCAGAGACAACAAACGTTGCGTTTTTCTGTAAAGTATGCAAAAAAGACCGTTGATGTTCAGGCAATGGGCAAGCTTTGCAGTTGCAAGTCACAGAAAGAGGAAAAAAATACGTGGAATTAGAAAAGGCGAGTAGGCCAGTCGTTAGTCATACGGACTTCGTTCAGCGATCATCAAATTCATCAACATCGGGGTCCGACCCTTTCCTCAGCAAGAATCGTCAGCCAATCCACATTAACAGCAAATGGGACAGATGTGTTGAAAGCTGAAGTGTTGTGGATGATTCATGCCATCAACAATCATCGCAGTTTCATCTGCTGAAGACAACGCGAAACTGTTGGCAGCAGTGTTTCTATATTCCTCGATTGCAAGAACTATCAGTGTGGGGGGGGAAACCAGAAGTAGATATCTTGCAACTTTTGGCATTGCTCCTTTTTTCTGGTTAGAACTGAAAAAAGAGTGAAATCACAGACTGATTTAGTTGTTCATTCTTCAAATAATGCGTAGTGTGGTCTCTCAAACTTTGCGGATTCGGTTCAGCGTAATTCTATGGACTTAGTCCGCACACACAGTGAAACTGAAAACCAACTCAGGCAAAAACAAATTACATCAAGGACAGTGAAAACGAAGAACATGAAACCACTTTATTTGTTTTACCTGAGAAGACCCAAGAGGTTGAAATGCAATGTGGTTTGTCCTGTACTTTGTTTGTCTATGTCCTTGGCGGTAATTAACCCCTCCTCTCTTTCTAAGTTCACCAAGGGTAATCACTCTTGCTGGGTTGTTCGGGAGCTGGGAGGAGGTAAGCTTCATGTTCTGATTTTTTTTTTTTTTTTTTTTTTTTTTTTTTTTTTTTTGTGATTTCGGTCATTACAGAGTTGTTCCACCCCCAAATGAGAGTCAGGCCTTTTTGGGACAGGTAAGTATGAAAAAAAAAGTGTTTATTTGGGTTTTAGTGTTTGTGTGTAGCATGCAGATTCATAATTTATGTTAATTCTAACAATGTTATCATCTATGAATTAAATTAATGGGAAAATGGATACATAGCTGATGTTTAGGGATTAATTTTTTTTTCTGTATTGTGTGTGAAGCCTTCACCATCTCTGCCTGGAGGAACAGGCCAAGGACAACCAACTGCTGATACTGACAAGGTGAAGGCATTGCAGCAACAAGCCTTCAGCTTATCCTGCACGCGGACAAGTGTCAGAGGAGTGAACAGACAAATGGAGGGCAGGCATGTGGGATGCTTTACTGTCCTATGTTGAAGATTGCTTTGAACCACATGACCACCTGCACGAAAGGGAAGACTTGTGAAGGTATTTCTTTTCCGGTGTTTGGCAATATTTCATTTGTGTAAGTGTCTTGGTTTGTCCACAGTTTAGTTTTTAGAATTTAATTTCCCATGGATGACATTTTTAGGCCATCTGAGGAGTTTATTTAAATCAGTTCAAAAGGGTTTTTTTCCCCTTGCGTCACCATCATTTATTAGGGTATTTCATTTTTGTCTACTAGTTTAGAAATGTTACACATAATAAATTTTTTTTTTCTTTTGGTCAGAAATGATTTCTGCCTGCAATTATGTTTTATTTGTAAGTCAAAAGAGCGTGTATCATTTGCTATTTCTATTGAAATAATTCGAAACCAATGAAACGTGAAGCCTGATGGCCCGCCGTATGGAAAAAAAAATATTGAAAAAAAAAAATGTTTAGGTATTTTAAAAAAATCCTTTTGGTAATTGCATTACTTTAGCTCAGCAACACAAATATAAAAATCCTTTCCTTTTTTTTTTTTTTCATCATTTTTTGCCCCCATTTGTGGTCCCCAAATCACACAAAGAGCTTTGGGAATTACCCAAATATGTTTTTTCCATTTTTTTTTAACATAGACAGTAGAGAAAAAATGAAGTTTTAAAAGAACAATGGTTTAATTTTCGTGTCCACCTCTTGTCTTGAAATAAAATAAATCCCCTTGAAAACTCCTTGAATTGAGATATTATATACTGATGTGAACTGAAATGCTGTGAATTTAGTAAAAAATGTTTGGTCTTTGCAAGGAGAAAAATCTAAAAGTTGAAAAACAAAAAAAATAAACCTACCATTATCCAGCTTTGTGAAGCATGTTGATGGTGCATGGGTGTGACCCTTAAGCTTTACTAGACCAAGTTGACTGACATGTGCACCCACTACGTATACAAGAGTAAGATTGACTTACTGTTATCCCAGCTTTGAAGAATATGTTGACAGTGTTGCTCACCGCTTGTTAACCCTATGTCCTGACAGTATGCAAATCACCACTGCTTGCTGAGTGACAGGTTACTACCGTGTTGACCCCTGGAAAAATGGATATCGGACCTTCAATGACTAGGTGACAAGCCATTGATACTTGCCCTCGTGGACGACGCTGGGCTGTAAACGAGCATGCCCAAGTGGGGCTGACATGATCACAGGCTGTACCAGGGGGATTACCGTCAGCATGTGTGACATACGGACGTAAAAGCCACACGAATTTGTGTCATCATTCATTTTGCACCCATTGCAGAAATAGTGTGGTGTGTAAGAGAGCTATTGGTTTTAAAGTGTTGCGTGGTTCAAGTGGTTGTAGATTGGGTTGTCGTTTCTCTGCTGCCTTTGAGGCAATACACCACCCCTGGTGTGGAATGAGTAGGAAAAAAAGCGGGGCTCTCAAAGAAAGCATTGGGAGAGGAAAAGATGGCTTTGCTGCCCTGACCCCAACACAAAAGAAGAGTGTGGTCATGACCCACTAAGCTCTAGTGTACTCTCAGCACCATTGATGCTGATAGCTTCGCTCTTTCTATCCTCGTTGTCCTAGAGTAGAGTGAGTACAAGTGAAATTGTCGTAAACTTCTGTGTGCGGGCGACAGCTCAACCAGTTGTGCAGGCAGATCACGCCTGGGCCAGCTTCAGCGATAGAGGCGGACTATAATCTGGGGTCTAGAGCAGGTGGCCTTGCCAACGTAATGGACATTTGCTTCAAGAAACAGTGTTCGTGAAAGAATGAATACTTTAAAGTTACAGTTTGTTTTTCCAGGTGGTATACTTGCAGTTCTTCTAAAGGCCTTGCTGGGTAATTAACCGATGTGCATAGTCATTGAGGATTTTAAAACATATTGGCAGTGTTTGAATCTTGTTAGTCATTCTGTAAGCCGTAATTTCTGAAATTTGGAACTGGGGTGTGTTAGTTTTGGTTCAGATTTGGTAAGGGCTAACAACAAACAATTTCGTCAGGTATGAGGCTTTAAGACTAATGCAAACAGGATCTTTTATTGTGTGAGAGTGTGAACAAGGTTAATTGTGTGCAGTGGCCGTTTGGTTCTTCCACATAAAGAGATTATCACCAATGGAGAGAGTGTACGATGTCCAGACCTGGCACTTTGTGCTCACCACTGAAGAATGCATCGTTGACTGATATTGAATACAGTCAGTTTGGTTTGTTCGACTCGTGCTCATGTGCTTTCTTTTGTTGTTAACATCAGGACCTACCTCCGCTGGCCACTTCCATTGCCATTTTTTTCAATTGCTCGTATGCTTCAAAGTCTTGGAGACAAACAGTGTAACTGGTATAATGCTTCAAATTCTCTATCTCCACATTGTAACATTGTATATCGGTCTTTGACAGAAAACATTGTTTTGTGGACAAAAAATTCGCACATGTTTCAAAATCTTAAAAAACCAGCACCTGCTTACCAATTATGATCTCGACATAGTTATTTGTATCATTTTGTCCTATTGTTTGTTCTCAACTGGCAATGGGTGATGAACAATATCCATGCAAACTGAACACAGCCCCCAGTGCATAGAGCCAGCTTGAAGTGGGGAAATTGCTTTGTTAGCATGTGTTGATGGTGAGTGAGTTCAGTGCAGGTGTTAGGGACTGTATGTGTGGTAACTGCATGGGTACAGGATGTGGTAGTGTGGGTGTAACTGTACATATGGGTAGTTTTTTTCGTTTTGGTGAAGGAGCAGCAAGGGCAGCATGTGTGTGTAAACTGCGATATGTGATGGTCCTTGTGACTTCCGCCAACATGGGCAAACCCCTAGCACTCTCCACTGTGTCAGAACATGATCGGCAACTCGCCAGATGTGCCAGGACACCAGAGCATGAGCCATGTCATGGGGTGCTGTTGCCACACCCAAAGGCAGCCACAGTTGGGAAAATGTGGAGTGTAGTGGTTTCTTGGTCAAAACTGGCATGTCATCCATGCACATAGCCCCAAAACAAAACTGGTAATAAAAGAACATTCATTGTATGGTCAGAGGTTTGTTAGGTTAAGGAATACCATCAGCATGTGGGCTGTGATCCTTTGTCATCGATCGTTTTGCACTTCATGCTATGACATGCAATGAGGGCGTCTGTTGGGTATTGATCTCTTTGATCATGCTTTCACATGAAAGATTTTCTTTTACAAGCTGTTACATGTGTGATCCTACTGCCTTGAACATGTCTGTGACCACAAAAGACTCTGTTGGCATTTCGGACACTGCACTTCACCGTCAAGATCTGTTTTCACATTAGCGGTCTCAGTGCTTTCCGTAAATCTAGCTCTGTGTGGTGTGTGTGGTGTGCGGTGCGTCTGTGGTGCAGGCATGCCGGTGCTCCTGGCATGCACGTAGAAACTAATTCAGAAGTTGTCTGTAATGATATAAATTCTATTCTGTAAAAACGTAGTGAATTAGAATTATGTTATGAGCAAGTAGGAATTTTCATATAAGAAGTGCTTGCAATATGCTTACCAAGTATAGAGATAGCATTATCCCCCCCCCACGTGATGTGGAATATTGGCCAAGATAGCTGAGAGAGGGCATGTTCCTTTGCCTAGGAATAGGAGAAATAAGTGAGTAATTCTCTAAGGCACAAATGTTTGAACTCACTAAGGGGGATCATCTCTGGCTGGGTTGTTCGGGGAGCTGAGAGGAGGTACACTTTATGTTCTTCCGGTAATCGTATTTTCTTAATTTGTTGGTGGTGGTGGTGATTTCATTATATACGGAGTTGTTTTCACCCCAAATGAGAATAAGGCCTTTTGGACGACAGAAACGTATGAGAATATGGGTGTTATGTGTGTTTTAGTGTTTGTGTAGCATGCAGGTCATATTGATGGTAATTCGGACAATGTTATCTTCTATGAAGTAATGGGGAAATGGATATGTAGCTGATGTTTGGGGATTAATTTTTTTCTATTTGTGTGTGTGAAGCCTTCCACATCTCTGCCAGAAGGAACAGGCAAACAACAACCAACTGCTGACGTGGCGACAAGGTCAAGACAGTACAGCAGCAACATTCAGCGTATCCTGCACGCAGACAAGTGTCAGAGGAGTGAACAGACAAAATGGAGAGCAGGCATGTGGGATGCCTTTCTGTGGTATATTGAAGATTGCTTTGAACCACATGACCCACCTGGTACGGAAGGCAAGCCTTGTGAAGGTATTCGGTTTGGGGTGTTTGGCAATATTTCATTGTGTCTTGGTTGCCCTACGTTTAGTTTTTAGAATTTAATTTCCCATGGATGACATTTTGTGCCATCTGAGGAGTTTGGATTTTAAATCTGGTTCCAAAACGTTTATTTTCCCATTATGTCACCAATCACTTTTTTGGGTATGTTTCATCTCATCTATAGTTTGAAATGTACACATATTGAATTCTAGATGTTATGATTGCAAGTAGTTGTTACTGGACAAAAAAAGAAGAAACAAAATATAAAAACAACAGCAAAGACTAACATATAAAAAACAAAACTAAAGCTCGTTTTTTACCAGTAGGACAAACCTGCAGGTAGCTAGGAAGTTGTACCTGAACCTATATGCACATGTACATTAGCCAGAGTTTTTCTAGGAGACCAAAGTGGGCAGAAGTTAAATAAAAAAGCTGAACAGATGGCTAGCTGTGGTAGATGGGAATGTGATGATTGATGAAGAAGTCGGATAGCTTATCGGGCCTCTTAAGGGAAAAAAAAAAAGGATATCAGCACCATCAGATCTTTCAGGAAGTGAAACAATGTTCGCAGGACTATCACATTGTCCTCTTTTCAGCTGATGTGTGTGTGTGTGTTTTTCTGATTCCTCAGCAATTTCTTTTTTTTTTTTCTTTCCAGCTGATTTATGCATTTCAAGCTCCTAGAAATCTTGGAAAACACCTCCCACACTTACTGACTTTTTTTTTTGTAAATTTAATTTTTTTTTTTTTTTTTCACCAATTGGGACATCAAAGGAAAATGTGGATGGAAAACCTTCAAATATGTGGTAGCAATTCTGTGACATTTCGATGTGAAACAAGTGCTCAGAGTTACTGCCTGTGGTATTTTTTTTCCACCTTCCATCACAAAATTCAATGTAGTCATAAAATTTTTTTCCCTTTTTTTTTCCTCTTATATTCAGGAACTTGACAGGCATTTGAAAACAGTAGCATGTTAAGAGAAGGAGAGAACACGCGAGGAGAAACCCATTTGTGAGTGATCTGCTAATGCATAATGCTGTTGATTCTCCAGTGGTCATCATGGCCCGTGATATGTGAGAGTGTGTGAACCTGCATACAATGTACATCTACACACACTGCAGATATGTAAGTTGAAGTGTATTCTGCAACATTCTGAAAGCTTCAGTCAGTTGATTTTTACATCATCTGATCCAGATGGAATGGCTTGGGGTTAGTGAAGGTCGCTACGCTTTCAGTGTGAATAACTCGGCTGGGCTGCCACAGATCTCTCGGTGTTTTAAAACAAAATGAAAAGGCTTTTATTCTCAATAAAACTCTTTAGATGGTGAAATGTTAATGTGCTCAGTTATGTTTGACAAGAAGCTTAACATGATACAGTGGGAATTTGATCATAAAGAATTTGTTGTGACAGAGCTTAAGTTTACTAGGCCAAGGTTGACCTATTATCCAGCTTTGAAGCATGTTGACATGTGCACCCCTTTGAACCCTTTTCCGACAGCCTGCGACAGACTTCTGCTGATGAGTGACAGCTCTACTTGTTGACTGCAAATTGAATGGACCTTCATGAGGTGACGGCCATGATATTGCCCTCATGTGGTCACCTGGGCTGTAAAACAGCATGAAGTGGGGCTGCCTGATCACAGCTGTACCATGGATTATGTCACCTGTGTATGACTGACCAAAGCCTGAATTTTCATCATTCATTGTGCAAATTAGAAATGTATGGTTTAAGACTATTGGTTTAAATTTGCGTTTTCATGGTTGTAGACTGGCTTTCTTACTCTGCTGCCTTGATGAATAAAACTGTGTGGAAATGAGTGGGAAAAAAGGGTGCTCTCTAAGAAAACATTCGGGAGGAAAAAGATGGTGCCTGCCCCCAACCAACACAGAGGTGGTGTTATGAAAACAACAAAGGGTCAGCACCAGGATGTTGTGTTCCTATATTCAGTGAAAGAGAGAGTGAGTTAAAATTGTTCAACCTTCTGGGTGGGTGATCATGCCTTTGGCAGCTCTCTGGGGCCACATCGATCAGGTGTTTCGATAACAGCTGCTGTGCAAACCTAATGGACCTTTGCCTTCCACGAACAATGAAAGACGAATACTTTAAAGTTCCAGTTTTTTTTTTTTCAGGTGGTCCTTGCATTCTTCTAAAGTGCCATTGCTGTTTTTGTACTTGGAAAGAGTCATTTCATTTGTGGATTTTAAAACATTTTGCATTTTGAATCTTGTTAGCGTCCTGTCAACCTTACTTTATGAATTTGACTTTGTTGTGTTAGTTTTGGTCAGATGTAACGGGCATAACAAAACCACATTTTAGCAGGTGATGGAGATTTAAGACTAAGCAACACAGGATCTTTTTATTGTGTGAAGAGTACAAAGGGTTGTATTTTGTGCAGTGGCCTTTTTTGTTATTCCACAAAACACCTTATAACTCACTGGAATAATTGCGATACAAATGCTTCTGTGTGTTCCAACCGCTGTAAGGATGCATCTGGTGATACAGAAACAGGTGCGATGTCAGGTGTTTTTGTTTACATTTGACAATCTGCATCAGTTCAGCTGTGTGGTCAGTGGAGACAAAGTCTTAATAGTATTGCTTTCAAATGCTATTATTTAAAAACATTATTTATATGTCTTTTGACACATTGTTTTGGTTGAAAAACTGGCACCATGTGTCAAATCTTAAAAACCAGACCTGTTTCGACATAGGATTTCTCCATATTATTTGTATCAATAGGTGATGATAACAGACCTGTGCGCCCCTTTACGTTTCTGCGTATATTCTCATGAAATTCAAGACAGCTATACGATTGTTACATTTGAAACTGAATTGGCACTTATGATATTTCTGCATATAATGTAATGAAATTCAAATACAGGTTATACAGGATGTATGTTTGAAAACCGCATTGGTATGAAATTCCTGATGACCGAGCTCACGAAAAAATAAGCTAAACACGTAATACGGCCGGTCTCCCCAAATACAAACCCCAAATGGTCGGGCCCCACCTTCGAAAAGTTTCTATGGCACATGCGCACTTCCTGCCTATCTATGAATTATATCAGCATAGCTTCCTAGTTCGGCTTCATCTCGCGCCCATGAAACAGACAACGAAAATTCAGATTCAATGGTGGAAGCTGTGGTCAAAAGAAAAAGAAATATGAACAGAAGAACAAACCAGCACATCAAACAATTTTCAAGTTCATTTACTGCGTCACCAAGAATGGCGATACCTGTCGCAAATGGCTACAACGTGAAACTGTGATATCTTGATTGCTCACAGTGGTCGTTTTGGACATTCAGCGGCATATCGTAGCCAAATCACAAGGGGAAACAGTGATTTCTGGAAAACGGTGAAGTCGAGTTCTGCTAGCACTTCTCTGATGAGAGACTGGAAACATCAACTACTCGTAAAGAGGGACCCAAAAAACTCAAAATCCCCCAAAGGAGCACTGTCAATGAAACTCTTGAAAGTCTTATCCCTGAAGAACTGGACTGTTCTTTAACAGATGCCAGTTCACAGCCTCTCAGTTGACAATTTAACAGAGCTGAAATCACCAATAATCTGAAATAAAAATTCACATCATAATTATTATGCTCTTCAGAAAAGACTGCTTTGCTTATCAAGGACAGTGAAAAAGTGCCCATATTAGGCATATGAAAGACATAGAGTACATCAAGATTTTTTTTTTGAATTTTTTTTTTTATAGTTTAGGTCCATCAGTATAGTAAAAAGTGAAGAGACAGTTATTTTAAAAGTGTTATATAAACAAAAATTCACATCAATTAATGTTCTGTTTATTTTCGGGAAGCAAAGGCTTTTGCCCATCAGAGGCCACTGGCAAGAAACTCAGATAAGTTGATAATCATTGATTGTTAATGAAGCCCACTTACATGCATTTTCATGAATTTACATCTGTTATAAATAATACATTTTCAGTGTTTCAATGTCTTGAATGCAGTTGAGTGTTGTTTGACCTATGCAGCTACTTTGTGCTGTTGCAAAAGCTTACGACATTTTACACACAATTGTACATTAATTTGACCCAAAACCTACACATAGAATTTCTGAGGGGGTAACTAGGTCTTTGACAAAGGCCCATGCACACTTGAACACAGCCAGTGCCCGCCAGCTTGAGTGGGAAATTGCTTCGTTGCACACACCACCCTCACACTCTCGCTCACACATACACACACACACCAACACAAACACCGCGACCAGCACAACACACCACACACACCACACACAAGAACACCACACAAACTCCACTCACTCCCATTACGACAACACAGTACACACACACCCACACACACAAGACAGGTAACACACTCAAGATTGACGCTGGATACTCTATGGGATTTTCAGTTTTAAGAGAGCTATCAGTGTGATGTACTCAATGCTGATGGACAAAGAGAGAATTTGCTTGCTGTCCTAAAGAGATCAGCACTTTTGAGGAAAGTGATACAAAAGCGGTCACAATGTTACAATGTACTGGAAAGGTCTCTTCTGCTTCCAGTCCATCTCTGACATGTCTTCAAAAATGAATCCAAGAGAACATTTCTTTTCAGGCTGTTCTTTTTCTGATGCCTTCGCACAGCTATGTCCATGCTTTGGTCATGGTGCAGTACTGCTTACGTGCATGGTGTGAGTTAACTGCATGGGTGATGGAATGTCAGTGAGGTGTAAGTGCGTGTGTGGGGCGTCGGTCGATGTGTGTTGTGAAAGTGTGTCAAATGCAGTGTAATGGTGTGGTTAGTGTGGGTGTAAACTGTGCATATGGGTAGGGAAGGAGACAGCAAGGGCATGCATGTGTGTGTAACTGCATATGTGATGGTGTGACTTCAGCCACCATGGGCAAACACCCCAGCACTCTCTACTGGTCAGAACATGATCGGCAACTCGCAGATACCCAGATGCCAGGCCACCAGCAGATGCCATTCATGGGGTGTTGCACAAAATCAGCCCCAGGTGGGAAAATGTGAGTGTATTTGTCTTTGCCAAAACTGGCGTTTCATCCATGACATTCCCCAAACAAACTGTATAAATCACATCATTGTCTGGTCAGGCGGTTATGTAGGTTAAGGAATACCATCAGCAGTGGGCTTTGGTGTTTGTTTGTTTGTTGTCCGATCTCTGATTATGCTATGACATGAAATGATTGTCTTTGTTTGGTTTATTGTAGTTACTTGTGATTTTGATCATGCTTTGACACAAAATGACTGTTGGCATTCTGACACTGATAAACCGTTGATGTTTTCACATGTTTTATGGTGCTTTTCATAATCAGCTCTGTGTGTGTGTGTGTGTGTACGTATGTGTGAACATGCATACACATAGAACTAATATAAGTATATGATAATGACTGTTATTCATTCTGTATCAGTGGTGCTTGGGATTAGTTTTATGAGCAAGTAGAAATTTTCCTATTAGAAGTGCTTACAATATGCTTACCAATCCAGAGAAATCCTCCTTATTCCCTCCTTGGTGTGTGGAATTATACCAAGTGAGCCGAGAGAGGCATGTTCCTTTGCCAAGGAAAAGGAGAAAGACGATGAGTTACTTCTATAATGGCACAAGTGTTGTGAACTCACTAAGGGTTATCACTCTTGCTGACTTTATTACAGAGTTGTTCTACTAAAACCCCAAATGGGAATAAGGCCTTTTATTGGACGCAGTAGGTAAGTATGAGCAAAATGTGTTTAAGTGTTTGGGTGTAGTATGCAGATTCATTACTTGATGTAATTCTAACAATGGTATCATCTATGAATTATGGGAAATGGATATGTAGCTGATGTTTGGGGATTAAGTTTGTTTTCATATTTGTGTGTGAGAAGTCTTCCCCATCTCTGCCAGGAGGAAACAGGCCAAACAAACAACCAACTGCTGACGCTGACAAGGTCAAGCACAGGTCACAGTACAGCAGCAACTTCAGCTTTATCCTGCACACGCAGACAAAGTCAGAGGATTGAACCGACCAAATGGAGGAGCAGGCATGTGAGAAATGCCTTTCTGTTGTACGATGAAGAATGTCTTAAACACCATGACCACCTGCACGAAAGGGAAGACTCGGTGAGGTATGATTTCTTTTTAGTGTGTTTGGCAGTTTTCTTTTTGTAAGTCTGTCGGTCTTATCTCCAGTTCAGTTTTTAGAATTTAATTTAGTTTATTTACATCAATCCAAAAGGTTTTTCTCCACTTATATCACCATCACGTATTTGAGTATCATTTTACATCAGCTAGTTTAGAACCGTTACTAGTTTTTAAAATGTGATTAATGCGGGGGCGAATTGTCAAGAGCATGTAGGACAAACGAATCACAAGCTAAAACACGACGTGTTTTCGACCTCATTATGACATAAGTCTTCTTCAGGCAAGATACAAAAACACTCAGGACAACGAAAAAAATGAACGAGCAATGGCTTTCTTCATTCACTTCAGGGGGCAAAATAGAGGGTGTTGAATCAAATTTCTGGAAGTTATGATTACAAAGTAGTTACTTGACAGAAACCAGAACGAAGGAAACATAAAAAACAACAACAAAGATTTAAGTTGAAAAGAAACTAGAGAACTTTTTTTTCACTGGCACACGGAGGACAAACAGGATAGGAAACGAAAAGTAGAATAACATGTCAGATTTTTCAGGGAGTGAAAGATTTTTACAGACATGCCCGCGTGTCTCTTTCAGCTGATTTTGTGGGGTTTTTTTTCATCTACTTCTTATACAGTTGCAAAGTAACGGCGACCTGCATAATGCTTGAAATCTAAAACAAAGCTTAAATATTCAACCTTTTGCGACACGCCAGATGATAGTGACAGCAACTCAGTCAAACCCCGTTCATGACAAGTCCACCTGGTGACAGCAGAACTGCTGTACCTGCCTGGGACGTGCCTGCCTCCCCATGATGGCACAACTACACAAAAAAAGCCATTCCTTGTTCTTCGTCTACCATCTAGGGATGCAGCTGCCATAATATGATTAGAACAGTGTTCTAAGCCACTGGTAAGATAAGTTTACATGCACTAGCACGTGACCTTTGTGAACCCCAGAGTAGTCTGAACAAAGAGACCCTTCTGGACCCTGGGAAGGCACATGTGATTTTTGCTTCACCAATATATCGGGTAGAAGGAGAATGACATGTGGTTTTAGAACTGGCTCAGCAACAGTAGGTCAGGAAAATGAGGGGGGTAGAGGGTGTACAAGTTTATCAAAAAGAATCCGAGCTTGATTTAATTGCTGTGTGTAATTAATAGTTTCATATGTCTTATCATCTGAAGTCAAAGCAGTGAAAAGTGTGTGCTGTGTGCAATTATTTAATTTCTTTTTAGAAAAAAAAAAGAATTCACTTGGATTACACATATTGAATACCTGGGCTTTCTCTGCATCTGTTCAAAGTAAGAGCGAAGAAGTTTTATGCCCCTTTTCTTTCTCATTTGCTGTTGTCATACTAACCAAACAAACGTAAACAAGATTGTGTTTTTTTACTTGTTGTGTGTTCTGTAACAGTAGCATTGCTATTTTACCCAAAAAGTGTATTTAATGCTGTGGTCATTGCAAAAGTTTGTGCTTTACTCTTCCTGTTGATATAGAACAATGCTTGTTAGGTTTATTTTAGGGGACGTAAAATAAATTTTTTTTTTAAAGTGCGAAAAATCGCGCGTCTGCAACAGTTGTGTAAGCAAGTGGGAGTGCAGACCGACGCGCATGCAGCACTGAAGGTGGACGTGGCTCTGCCGCACCCGTCTGGAAAGTATTCAGTTAGCCTATTGCCAAGTCAACATGGACAAACAAATTGCAAGATAAGACATGATGTGTTCGACCTCTTAGGTCCTCAGGCAAGATATATAAAACAATTAGGACAACGACAATGAATGGAGCAATCACTATCTTCATCCTCTTCAGCGCAAGATGGCCTGCAAAAGTCATTGCTCAACGGAGGTAACAGCTGTGCCTACCAGCAGTGGACTGCAAAAGGAGACGAGATAATGATGAAGCAAGAGCCCCATATAACCCAAATAAGGATTCAAGAATATCAAAACGGTCTGGGGTGGGTATAAGGCTTTATTGATAATGCAAACAGGATTTTTTGTAATGTGGGAAGAGTGAAGACGGTGATATTTTGTGCAGTGGCCCATTGTGTTTCCTCAAGACAACTGATCACTCAACTGGCAGCAGAATTGTACGAGATCAGACTGCCCTTTGTGTTCACCACTGAAGAATGCATCTGATCATACAGAAACAGGTGAGGTATCAGGTAATTGTGGACATTTCAGATAAACATTCAGTACATCTCTATGTTCAATCGAATAAAGTGATATGCACCAGTGCAATACAGTGATATGACATATGCCCAACAGTAGAGATTCAAACTCTGGGAAATGACTGTGCCGAAGGTGTGTTAATGGAAAGAGGACTCAAGAAGAAAAAATATTCTATATGAAGAAATTTTAAGATGGGTACCTTTCATATTGTGTTTGGGACGTTTGTAAAACACATTCCATGAAAATGAAATAGTAACTGTTTAGATAACAAGACTATTAGCTTTGATACTGTATTGTCCTACGATATGTAGTGCATTTTAGGTATTACTCTCTTGTATTCAGCGTTCTCTGAGGCCAAATTCCTCCTAGTTTTCAAATATTTTGGTGAATTTTTAGCCTTAAAATGGGGTGTGTATGGTTCATGCTTTACCCACAACCAATAATAAACCTCTAGAGCTGCAAAATCTGCATGTATGGTACAAGGCTTTGGTTCTATACTGTGAGCAAAATTTGTGTGTCTCGATGTGAAAGTCTCATGTCATGTCACCAAACGTCACCCAAGTGTGTCACATGCGATGGTGACAATTCTGATTACGCACACCAACATGCAGTTATCCCATGCCTATGCACGTTAGCGTTGTAAAATGAAAGCTGCAGCATACCTGAGATGAATCTGTTTTCTGTCTGCCAGTTCAGTCCCCACAGGTAAGCCGACAAATAAATTTCCCATGCAACTAGTGTCAATTGTCCACTACTGAAGAGTTTTACTGTAGGGAGGTTCGGTGTGCCCTATGCTGCTTCCCTTTGTTGAACACTAATCTGTTGGTTTCTTTGCTGGCTGCTAATTGAAGAAATGTGAGATGTATAAACAAAAGAAATAAGTACAAGTGGGTGGCAGTGTTTCGGCGGTGTGCCGCAGGCCTGTCAGCTGTGTGGAATGCGTCAACGTTGGCAGGATGTGTAGGCTGATCGACAATTGTGGTTTGGCAGAGCAGCGAGGGGCATGTGTTTTCTTCAGGATCACTTGTCAACATTCTCCACTTCATTGGTGCGAATTTCGACATCACTCTCTTCTCCTAAACTCGCTGTTTTCATACTTCTCTTCTCTACTTCTTGCAAAAATTTGATCCCACTCCTCGCTGATACTCAGGAATATCATGAAAAAACTCGCTGTTGTTAGCAGACAGACACCAGTTGTGAAAAATCAGTCGTCTCTGTACAACTCTTCGCTCGCAGTTTTCCCCTCTTTCGGTCATGAATGAAAGTGGTTGCCAGCATCAAAATTAGTGGTGCCAGATTATGCGCTTTAGTGGGAAATCCCCAACAAATTTATGTGGCTCTACGAGCATTTTCACAAGCATTCAGGTTTCAAACTCCAGGTAAATAGAAGGAAGATGTAATAACTTTCAATCTAATGGATGGATTTTTTTTGAATAAATTTAAGATAGTATGTGGATATGATTGTTATGCATGCTGAATGCATTTTTTTGCGCACAACTGTCATCTTGTGGGGGTTGTATTTTACCTGTAATTGTAGTATGAAATTTTTAGTATACAAGAAATCCTTCCCCTTGTACATCTTGTTCTTGCCCTTGTTTTGGTTTTTTGCCTCCCCTTTATATGAGATTAAGAGTACAAGTTCTTGAAGAACCAAAGGGTGAGAATTTTCTCTATTTGATTCTTCCAAATAGATTCTTCATGCTTTTTTTTTCTGTTGACTTTCAATAGAATTTTCATCAGTCTTCAATGAGCATTTCCAAAAAGTTTTTTTCTTTTTTTTTTCAAAACACGTCTTTCTATGTACGGAATGGAACCAAACACTTCGAAATTTAAGATCAACAAACAGAAAAGAGAAATTGGGAATCAGAACAAAAAGTGCTGTCATATGCTCTAGTCTGGAAGTGGGTGGAAGTTGTACGGGTATCACACTACAGGTCGTTTTTGGACAGAACAGCTGCAAGCTGTCTTAAATCACAGTCACTGTGGTTGTGGGGAATGATTCAATGAGAAACTGAAACTGGCTGAACTGAAGTTTCTCAGTGTCTGTCCTGGTAGTTTGTGAGTCGATGTGCAAGGATGGACTGGGTGATGGTTGCTGCATTCTTGTAGGCGTTGAGTTGAAGACCCCCCCCCCCCCACCCCCCCCCAACACACATGTGCAGGTCTTCTTAGAATGGACCTGGTTCAGCGTCTCAGATTGTGCCCAGTTTTGCCGACATGAGCTTTGGCTTCTTTTACGGGAGGCTGACAGTTGGTCACTGTGTCTTTTTGGATCGTTCATTGATCTCAGGAAACCAACAACTTGACATGGGTAAGCTATAGCAAATTATTGATCCCAGGGTATCCTTCCATGAATCTTGCGCAAGAATCTCTTATGTCAGTGTTGGGAATAAGGATCTATTCCCCTTGACATGCAATTCTGATACCCACTGAGTTCATTACGATGAGGATGGAATTCACGTGGTCTTCGATGTCGCGCCATATTGGTGGGCATCCTTCGGGTGTGATGTCTGGTGACTTCCATGTGATCGGGTATCTGTTGCTTTCTATGGCATTCTTGAAGGGTTCGATTTGAAGATGGCCAAGACTATATGACTGAATCAAGTTGTGCATCTATATCACGTGACAGCTTCTTGTCTTTACTTCTTTTCTTCTGTTTCCAAGCAGTGGAGTTCTTGAGAGAGCATATGTACTACAAGCTTTTTGCCAGGAATGTATTCTGTTTATGTTGAACCTCTTAGGACTGTCAGCATGTGTGGCAGTGTCAAGGTGTGCCTGAAGATTTCCTTGAGTCATAGAGGGATTAAAGGATTTGCCAGTCCTGGGGGTGAACTTTGACTTTCCAGCTGACGGGGTAGCGATCAAAACATTTGCATGCACACACCACTACCAAGCAGTTCTTTTCTTTTTGCGCAAACTTTGCTCTGTTGGCGTCAGAATGTGAGAATAGTATGCAACTGTGAGAATAGAGAATGGTTTCCGTGTGTCTCAATGCTCATAAAGGAAGGTTCCTCCAATACCTGCAGGAATCTAGCTTCTGACGCTGACATTGTGCTTATTGGCATCAAAAGTATGCAAGAAACTGATGCGTTCAACAGTTTTCATGTTATATTGGCTGCTTTTGTGGGGGGTGCTGCAGGCCTTCTATGTCTTCTCTAATGGTCCGACATGGCCTCAAGGTGACGACAGGTTTGGGTAGAATCATCCACAGGTAGTTGATGATGCCCTGCATCCTTACTTAACTTGTTTTCCTTTGTTAGGTCAGGCATATTGATGTGGCGTGGTTCGTTCGCAGGAGGATCTGAAGAAATGCCTTTGTTGAGCGTACCTGAGGAATTCTGTTTTCCTTCTCCTCAGTTCCGTTTCTTTTTTTTCAGCTAAGGTTGCCTGGGGACAACTTTTTAAGGTGTTTTCTTGAGGCGAACAACTGCATGCTGCTGCGTGGCAATGTGGACAAGCATGTCATGAATAAGCAGATAACATGGCAGTCTCCGCAGCAGAGATAAAACACATGTACCATCTTCTTCCTGACCACACCACGGGAGATGCATGATGGACTATTCGATGGCTTAGTGATACCACGAGAATCAACATAATATCAAATGCTCTCTCACACAACACTCTTTTCGCAGGAAAAGAGGATGTCACAAACACTTCTTTAAAACAGGAACATCGGTGGTAAGAGGTACATCAACAGAGTAAATCACCTGAGAGGGGAAGAACTGGTGCTAGGAGTCAAAATGTCCTGAAAAAGTCATCAGAGACTGTACCCAAACTCACTGGGAACTGCTGTCCAGACAAAGCACCAATCAAACTGTACTGAACGGCCATATTCCTATCGTGCATCTAGCCTCGAGACGCCATCGGAACTGCTAAAGTGGGAATGGGTTTAAACGGCACAAGTCATGGGCAACACCAAAACTGATAAACCATTAAGGCACAACAGACTTTTGGAGAGGAGCCCAGACAGACCACCTCCTGGAGAACACTCCTAAAAAAACCCGTGTTTTGTACAAGTTAAAGGTGCTATCCTCGATCAATGAAGTAAAGTACCACGTAAAAGAGCAACAAAACTATGGGCACTGCAACCAACATATGAAGAAGTAACACAACAGCACAAACGACATACTTTTTGAGAATATTCGCATTCGAAAGATTCGTTTCCCTCCAATTACAAGAACTGTTATCTGGATTGCAAGACTTTGACTACTGGGCACGGCTCTGGACCAACTGGTAACCAAACGCCTGTTAGAATCAGTCGGTTACAAAACTGAAACGTCATCATCAACTTGGAAACGACATTCCCAGGACCTTTTTTTTCCCGTGCAAAGCGCCTTTTACCCTTCAAGGTCTAGAATCAAGCAGAATTCTCCATGGGCTAACTTGAGTCAGCCAAATACCATTCTGGAGTTTCAAACAAGTATGAATAAAGAGGTTTGGGCCTCAGCATCCAGAGCATACTGACTTAGTCCATGGACTCCTGTAGTTAAAGCAAACAGACCATGAAACTGCTGACCCAAACAGCCAACCTGAAAGGTGAGAAGAAACCTGTACTTCAGAGGGTACTCCCGGCACGTAAAAACGGTGTGCAGGCAAAGAATAGTGCCATGCCTTTGTGTGAGTATGGACAATCTTTTTCCACAGTACTTCAAAGCCCATGGAAAGCTCTCAACATTGGCCATTCGACTGTGGGTGATTAGGCGATTGTACGTATGACCTTTGTCACCACACAAAAGCATTGCCAACAGCTTCATGGGAATCAGGAGTTGAACTGAGCATCCTGATCAGACAGAAATCTCCATGGAGGAAACCTGGAAACCAGAAAAGATTGCCAACAATGCCTCTACCACAGCAAGAGGAACTATCTTCAACCGCGAAAAAGCCTCCTGAATATCAATCAATAGTCAAGATATAGATGATGAACTTGCTCCGAATGGAGACAATGGACCAAACAAGATCAACAGCCCAGGACAATCAAAATGGAGTACTGATCAGTGGAACAGAAGCAAAGGGTACGGGACAAACTCTATCCTTTGATACCACGTTTTTCTGACAAATATCACAGGAACAAAAATTACTTCGCTACATCAGCAGTCATTCCAAAAAAAGAACTTATTAAGAACTCTAGAAAGAGTATGCCGAGAACCACAATGACCTGACAAAATCAAATCATGGTGCCACAGCCAACAGTGTAGGTTGAGTTCAACAGGAACTACAACCTATCAGAAGATATGGTCTTTTTGACAAAGTGCCCTACACAAAATCCATCAAACAGTAGTAGTAAGAGGTAGTTGTACCAACTTTTCATGTCACCAGATGACTCACCTGGGGAAGTGATTACCACGAAAGCTAGTGACCCGTCTCTCATCGGCACTGTGTGAGTTTTCTTCTAGTGCTGGCAGATCTTCAGAAACTAAATGAAAATCCTCGTTTCCCCGCCTGTGCTACCGGCGCAGGTGAGTAGCTGTCGGGTAAACGGGTTTACCAGTGAACAGGCACATCTTGTGCCACTTCGGAAATTGTCCCCACAAATGTGGCTTCCGGACCAGGAAATGTCTGTCATACAGAAGACACAACCTTAGCCCTCACCACAATCCCAGTAAACAACGTAAAGAAGCCTACACACTTTTTTGATAATAGAATTGCTGTTCTGTTTCTGTTCCTGCTGATACTGTGGTCACATG
>JADBJO010002888.1:0-5000 GCA_016801955.1 Conus betulinus
GTGAGGGTGGAGGTGGAGGTGGGGGGGGGGGGGGGGGGGGGGGGGGAGCAGGAACAGTGAACGGCTGCCAGTACCAGCAACTGTGTCTAGGAACTTGCCATTCATAGATTACTTCCCTTCCACCCAACGACCAACCAACCACCTTCGCTTGCCATAGTGATGCAATGTGTGACGTCATTGGACTGTGAGGACGTTGACGAGCAAACAGCAATTCCAACACCAGGAAGGGAAGGAAGGAAGAGAGGCAGAGCAGAAAATGGAACCAGGTGGTTGGGAGTGGAGAAAACAGGTGGAATGGTGAGGTGGGTGGGGTGGATGGGGGGTTGGAGGTGAGGACAGGGATGAATAGAAACAGTAGGGAGGTGGGAGAGATGGGAAGGAGGAAGAGGAAGCGTGAGGGAAAGAGGGGGAGAGAGAGAGAGAGAGAGAGAGAGAGAGAGAGAGAGAGAGAGAGAGAGAGAGAGAGAGAGAGAGAGAGAGAGAGAGAGAGAGAGACAGAGAGAGAGAGAGAGAGACAGTCAGACAGAGACAGAGAGAGTGACAGTCACAGACAGACAGACAGACTGAGAGACAGACAGAGACAGAGAGTACAGAAAGTAAACGGAATAACGTTCAGAGATATTATTATACCATTATCATAATGAGAAAGCTCTAAGCCCTTTACAATCCACACTCGTTTACACAATTGGCTGCCTACCTGGGCAGTGCCGACTGAAGAGCGGCCAGCTGGCGCTTCATTCAGTCACTTCCGGTGTCATCCAGTTCATGTCATTCAATATTGCTCACTCCATTTCCTTACTTCCTTCATTCTTTCCATTTCTTACGCAGGGTGCATGCTATGTGTAACATGTCATCCATACCCAACGGCCAAACTGGCCTTCTCCTCTGAAAGTTGGTGATGGGAGATTTTACGTGAGATTTACAGACGAGTATACAGATGACGGCCGACAAGCGGACAGGAAGACCGAAACACAACAACAACAGTACACAAACAAAACAAAGAAATAAACATACAAAAACCAAGAACAGAGAAACAGCTGCTAATACTAGCAACTGTGTCCAGGAACCGCCATTCATAGATGACTTCCCTTTCTCCCAACGACCTACCACCTTCACTTGCCGTAGTGATGCAATGTGTGACGTCACTGGGACTGTGAAGGGGTTGTGGAGCTGACAACAATGCCAACACCAGGAAGGGAAGGAAAGAAGAGAGGGAGAGCAGAAAATGAAGCCAGGTGGTTGGGAGTGGAGAAAAACAGGTGGAATGGTGGGGTGGGTAGGGTGGATGGGGGGTTGGAGGTGAGGACAGGGATGAATAGAAACAGTAGGGAGGTGGGACAGAGGGGAAGGAGGAAGAGAAAGCGTGAGGGAAAGAGGAGAGGGAGAGAGAGGAGAGAGAGAGAGAGAGAGAGAGAGAGAGAGACAGACAGACAGACAGACAGACAGTCAGACAGACAGACAGACAGGCAGACAGGCAGAGACAGGGAGTACAGCAAGTGAACAGAATAGCGGTCAGAGATACTGTTATATTATTATCATAATGAATATTTATATAACGCCTATTCTCGGCTAGAGACCAATCTCTAAGCGCTTTACAATCCACACTCGTTTACACAACCTGGGTAGTGCCGACTGAAGAGCGGCCAGCTGGCGTTTCATTCAGTCATTTCCCGTGTCATCCAGTCCATGCCATTCAATATTGTTCACTCCATTTCCTTAGTTTCTTCATTATTTCCATTTCTTACGCAGGGTGCATGCTATGTGTAACATGTCATCCATACCAACAGCCAAATTGGCCTTCTCGTCCGAAAGTTGGTGATGTGATTTTACATGAGATATACAGACGAGCATACAGATAATGGCCAACAGGCAGACAGGAAGACCGAAACACACAACAACAACAACAGCACACAAACAAACAAATAAATAAACAAAAAAAAAGCCTGGAACAGAGAAACAGCTGCCAATACCAGCAACTGTGTCCAGGAAAACCGCCATTCATAGATGACTTCCCTTTCTCCCAACGACCAACCACCTTCGCTTGCCATAGTGATGCAATGTGTGACGCCACTGGAATGTGAGGAGGTAGACGAGCTGACAACAATGCCAACGCCCCCAGGAAGGGAAGGAAAGGACCTAAGAGGAAGAGTTGGAAATGGGGCCAAGTGGTTGGGAGTGGAAAAAAAAAAAAAAGGGTGGAGGGTGGAATGGTGGGGTTGGGTGAGGTGGATAGGCAGTTCGAGGTGAAGACAGGGATGAATCGAAACATCACATAAAATGAAAAGAAAATAAAGGAAAGGTAGAGAGAAGGAAAAAGGAGAGAGAGAGAGAGAGAGAGAGAGAGAGAGAGAGAGAGAGAGGGGGGGGGGGGGTAGGGTAGTGAGAAGAGGAAGACACAAAAGAAACTGTGTCTGACTCAAATTTTTGTCTGTTAAATTAATCTCCTAACTTTCATTGCAAACGAGATGAATGCTGATCTAATTACAGCTATATGCATGAGAAGAAACCCTTTCTGTCTGATCCTCCTAACTCATCTGCTGCTGCTGCGGCTGCTGCTGCTCCTCCTCCTCCTCCTCCTCCTGTACTGAAACCTCCAATGTACAAAATACAAAAAAACTTTCCAGATAGTACAACCAGAGATGATGAGTTTACAGGACACTTTGAACTTTTACAGTCAGTGTGTGTGTGTGTGTGTGGGGGGGGGGGGGGGGGGGGTACTTTACTATACGAACTGGTCAAAAACTCGGAAAAGTGAGGTAATTTTTTTTTTCGAATTCACCTTTCTGTTTTAAACTCACTTTCTGCTTTTTGTACACCCTGTTCGGAAATGTTTCTAATATAATCGACACCTTTAAATCTTTGACTCAGAAAAAATAGAAATCTGCATTTTACAACAAGATTTTCGCCCAAGAAAACGAGGTTTCAAAATGTCAACAAACCAAATAAGACATTAAAAAAAATGTCGCCATGGAGCGTTGTAGTTTCGCTCAAATGAATGGATTTTTGTCACGATAACACAGAATCTTTGCGTTCTTTCCGTGAATGTGATCATTCTTAAAATTGCATTGAAAATTCGATAAAACAGCTTGGGAGTCCTGAATGCACATGTGTGGTGTGCTTTGTGTGTGTGTGTGTGTGTGTGTGTGTGTGTGTGTGTGTGAGAGAGAGAGAGAGAGAGAGAGAGAGAGAGAGAGAGAGAGAGAGAGAGAGAGAGAGAGAGAGAGAGAGAGAGAGTGTGTGTGTGTGTGTGTGTGTGTGTGTGTGTGTGTGTGTGTGTGTGTGTGTGTGTGCGAGAGAGAGAGAGAGAGAGAGAGTGTGAGTGGAGAGAGAGAGAGAGAGAGAGAGAGAGAGAGAGAGAGAGTGTGTGTGTGTGTGTGTGTGTGTGTGTGTGTGAATGGACATGAAGAGTGAGGAGAGTTAGGGGCTGGGCAAAAGAGGAAGATATACTTTATGATATGCAAGTCGCTCTCTGACTGCTCATAGCTTTCACTTTTCACAAACGAACACTTCGCCTAGTGAAAGAGCTTTTAGGCATGCAGGTACCCCACTGTGAGAGGGCAGCACTTGCGTTCGAGTGGCATCAACCAGCATAACGTTTTGAAATATGTCAACACATATGCATTCAAACAAATCAGAGCACAAAGAACATGCCAGCAGATACAAAAAGGGTAGACATGCGTATGCATGCACGCACACACACACATTCCTTTACACTGCTTCCCCCCCCCCCTCCCCCACCCCCCTTCAAACTTCTCTCTCTCTCTCTCTCTCTCTCTTTTTTTTTTTTTTTTTTTTTTTTTTTTTTATAAATAAATGATCATGTGTGAGTGGAACTAGGACCGCAGTTCAGAAATTATGTAGAGCTGGGGATATAACGTTTCGCGATGTGATGTTATTCTCACGACAGTTAGTTGTACAGTGTGACAGTTCAGTTTGGTCTTCTTGTCACTTTCTTAAATATGAGAACTCTGGTTGATTCTTTTTTTTTTTTTTTTAACCACCAGCGTTTTTTTTTTTTTTGAAATATCCGAACAAAATGATTGACATTGCCATCACCTGGGTTTTTACATACAATGTAACACCATCATTATGGAATTTTTTTCGTGGTCACACTCTGAATACCAAGCGGTTTCTCTTATCTTAATGTAACGTTTATGGAGAAGATATGTGTACGCTAAAGTTGTAGTATGGTGTATTTGCATCTGAATCGTGCTTGTGTGTGTGTGTGTGTGTGTGTGTGTGTGTGTGTGTGTGTGTGTGTGTGAAAGAGCGTGTGTGTGTGTGAAAGAGAGAGAGAGAGAGAGAGAGAGAGAGAGAGAGAGAGAGAGAGAATATGTGTGTGTGTGTGTGTGTGTGTGTGTGTGTGTGTGTGTGTGTGTGTGTGTGTGAAAGAGTGTGTGTGTGTGTGAAAGAGAGAGAGAGAGAGAGAGAGAGAGAGAGTGTGTGTGCGCGCGCGCGTGTGTGTGTGTGTGTGTGTGTGTGTGAGTGAGAGAGAGAGAGAGAGAGAGAGAGAGAGAGAGGAGAGAGAGAGAGAGAGAGAGAGAGAGAGAGAGAGTGTGTGTGTGTGTGTGTGTGTGTGTGTGTGTGTAATCTGTAATACTCAAGGATGAAGAATTTTTGGCAGAAGCTTAGTCTAACCATCTATCCTTGTCATACATTCATCATTTTAATCCAGAGAGAGAAGGAGCGAGACAGAGACAGGACAGACAGAGGCACAGACAGACAGACAGACGGCCAGACAGACAGACGGCCAGACGAACAGACAGGCAGACAGACGGCCAGACAGACAGACAGACAGACAGACGGACAGACACACAGACACACCGAGAGGATTTTCATTTACATCAGTACAGAAACCACAACTGTATTTTTACAGACACAGCCAGGTGACCTAGTTCGCGCACGCCTCCTCTTAAGAAACAGTGTGTGTGCGTGAGACCGACAGGTCCTGAGACAGAAGTGCCTCATGTGTAAGATCGGAATGCCCACGGCAAAGAACG
>JADBJO010002888.1:17500-20000 GCA_016801955.1 Conus betulinus
CTTAACCAGTCCATCATTTGCAAAGCAGTCTACTAAACATGAACAGGACGCTCAGGCCTCAGAGATGTATGCGCTTGTTACAACTGTTTTCCACTTTGTAATTCTACTTTGTTGTCTTACACTTCTGTTTTACAATCGAACAATTTGAAAAATTGCTCAAACATCATTTCAAAGTAGCATCAGTTGTTGTAGCTCATGCATCTCCATGTTTGTTTGAAACAGATATTAATGTTCAAGCTTAGTGGTAGTCTGCCTTCTTCCCAGTGCCCTTCTAATTATAAGACACTTTGAACATGAAAGAAGAATTCGCCACATTTTTTTTTTTTTTTCTTTCTGGTTATGAACTTTCTTGCTCTCAAGATGCATGTTACATCCAAGGAGCATATTGCTTACACGCTATAGCTTTGTCTGGATCCATCTTGAGACGTTCAATCAACTTGGCAAAACTTTGAACTTTATGGAGGGGGGGGGGGGGGGGGGGGGAGGAGCAGGAGGTTGAAGATGTAAAAACTGGGAAAATGAAATTAAGAAAATCTGTATCTGCGCTCCTGGCGTCAAAAATAGAGACACACCACAGTCCACAATACCGTGGTGTTCTCACCACCAAGGGTGCAAAAAAGAATCCAATAGCACCCCCAAAGCAGCCAGCGAAGAGTAGTAAAGGAAACCAAATGAAAGGGTGGGGAGGAAAAAAGTTGCTGAAAAAACTACAGATATTATGCAGATAGATAGTAAAATGTAGGGGGCAATCTTTGAGCCTACGCTTGAGGATCCACCCAAGGATGCAAGGGAGATCAGAAGACAAACACAAAGACAGACAGAAACAAACAGTGGGGTAGTCTTTGCTCCCATAAGGAAACCTAACACAGAGTAACTTTTATTCAAGACTGGCACAGCCTTTTAAACTTGAATAAAGTCAGACAAATACAAAGACGAACAATCTAATAGTGGGGGGAAAAAACAAGCGCAGGCCAACAGCTAAATTGTCTTCATAGTAATGACTTGGCAAAACTTTGAACTTAGGGGGGGGGGGGGGGGGGGGGGGGGGGGGGGGGGGGGGGGGGGGGAGGAGCAGGAGGTTGAAGATGTAAAAAATGGGAAAATGACACATATTGACATTCTCATACACTTACACATGTATACAAAGGCCAACACCATTCTACAAGTCCTTTGTACTGGCAAAAAAAGCTTCACAGATCGGAACAGAACAAAGCATGCAACTTGCATTATCACTATATAAGATAAAGAATTGAAACACACAGAAAAATCATGCTTCAACCAAAATTCTCCACATCCTGTGCAACAGAGTAATTATGAAAAATGTATGCCACAAAACATAATAGAGCCTGACGACCGTCACTGCCTGGAAACTAGACGAAGACAAACATACAAAATACTAACAAAATATACAAAATATGGTGTAAGGTAAAGCACATTGCATGTAGAATACAAAACACACAAGTAAACTTGAACAAATGTCTTCTTCCAATGCTACAAACGGCGGAAAAAAGCGCGCAAACCAATACCCCTCTGATAACAGTCAGCATGAGAATGACAATGTATGGAAAGGGAACGAACGAATGAACGAACGAATTTTATTTTCAGAGGGTGATGGAATAAGCATCACTGCTTTTTTACATCCAGCCCTCCGGGGCCAAAAGAAATTTAGAAAGGGAAAAAAAATATATATATATTGATTAATATAAAATAATGGAAAATCACTCTTAAATATGAAACATAAAAATACAAAAGGACACAAAATCTATGTACAGAGGGGAACACCGACAGGAGTTGTGGGAAACGGTGGGGGGGGAGTGGGATGGGGTGGGATGGGGGACAATTAAGAGTGAGAGGAGGGGGGTGGTGGAAGAATAGGAAGAACTAATAAGGAAAATGAAACATTTACACAGAACAGTATTGGCACATCTTTGGGTAAAGTGGTGTAAGATCAGACAGATACATCAAGTACGTAAAAAGATTGGATTTAAACTTACTAGTGTTTGGTTCGTTTTTTTAATTTTTCTGGGATATTATTCCACAGCCAGCCCCCAGAATAAGCAAGGCTTGATTTGCATAAATTAATTGATGGGAAAAGGAGAGATTATTTTATGTGAATGCCGATGATCATTAGAAGTAAATATATTCATTAAATATGAAGGAGCACCGCCATGTAGTATTTTATGCATAAAGAGTGCTTTATTGTATAATAGTTTGGTCTTGAATGGAAGGATACCTGCTCGTTCATAATCAGGGTGCCCTAGCGAGGGTTTGTCAATTGTTATTTTGACAGCTCTCTTGTATATACTTGTCAGTGCTTTAAGCAGCTTGTTGCTAGCTAAATCCCAAAGTGTCGAGGCATAGTCAATATTTGGTTTGAATATAAGATTGAAAAAATAATTTTCTGGTGTGATAATCTAAAAAGTTTTTTTATTTTCCTGAGCTGATACAGTTTTACGGCAAGATTCTTGGAAAGAAGTTCTAAATGCTTCGACCAAGATAG
>JADBJO010002888.1:25000-27500 GCA_016801955.1 Conus betulinus
TACTTTTCTTTGATTCGAGATGCTCTGTGAGAGAGAGAGAGAGAGAGAGAGAGAGAGAGAGAGAGAGAAGAGAGAGAGAGAGTGTGTGTGTGTGTGTGTGTGTGTGTGTGTTGTGTGTGTGTGTGTGTGTGTGTGTGTGGGAGTGTGTGTGTGTGTATGAGTATGCTTGTATATATGTACATGCATGCACATGTGTGTGCATGTGCATGCGCGCATGTGCGTGCGTGCATGTGTGCGTGCTTGAGTGTGTGTGTGTGTGTGTGTATGCGCACACATTTATGAGCATGTGTGTTTATGCATCTGTGTGCCTTTTCATGTCTATATGTGTTTGTGTGCTACTGATTCAAA
This sequence comes from Conus betulinus, assembly GCA_016801955.1. NCBI lineage: Eukaryota > Metazoa > Mollusca > Gastropoda > Neogastropoda > Conidae > Conus > Conus betulinus. Next base: position 25,349 of record JADBJO010002888.1, read on the forward strand.
AACAAGAAATAAAAAAGACAGAGGCACGCAGACCACACAGAAGAGAGAAAGAGAGAGAGAGTGTGGAAGAGTGAAAGATAGAAAATAAAACAACTACACACCGTAAAGATCATACCTCTGAACAACATCATCACTTGGTATTTCATGGCCCTGAGTGAAGATCTTTTCATACTGAATATCACGCTTTACAAAATACTGCAAGAGACAGGAAAACAAAAATGCTCACAATTAGACATTTGAAACAGTCAAATTAAAACATCTATAAACAATTTCTTACAACCGATGAAAAAGTGAGACACTTTGTAAGCAAACAAAGATTGAAATACAACAGTGGCCCCCCCCCTCCCTCACTCACACACACACACACACACACACACACACACACACACACACACACACACACACACACAGGAAAATATAATTCATATTACAAATCAAGAAAAAAGCTGTTAATTAACAAAGACAACAGTAAGGAAGAATTCGACTGTGGTTCATCACTGTGTGTGCACACACACATACGCACACATTTTGTCTTAGTTATGCAATGCCACCTGTTTTCCCACATTAGAGATGATGCAATATGGGCAGAAAGAAGTTCACAAAAAAAAGAAAAATGAAAAAAAAACCAACAATCCTTACTTCTTGCCCTTTGAAATTCATATATTTTATATCACAATTTAGACCACCAACAGGCTATCATCTAGAAACATTGTGTAGAAACACTCTGTTATGCATAGCTCTTGCTGTCATTGTGTTCATATCAAGCATACTGACCATCAGTTTTCACTGAAAACAGCTTTTACTGTCACCGTGTTCATATCAAGTGTACTGACGATTACTTTTCATTGAAATGCGTCAAAAGCAACAGCTTGTCAATGTTTACTGAATCAATGAAAGAAGGATGCAACTTGGTTTTTATATCACATACAAATCGATTATCTTTATGTACTGATAGCAAACATCTCATACTGAAAATGTGATGAATAATGTGAACACCTAAAACAGAAGAAAATACACAAATGAAGACATGAATGAGCAATGAATTAGCACCGAGGGATCCCTGTGCACAAATTGGTTTTAAACAAACTGATGTATAATCTGAAGGAGCCAAGTAGCTATATAACGTACAATTTGGTTTTATATCAGCTGTCCTTACTAACATTTTTCCATGTGTCTCTACCACTTTACATTACAAAATGGCAGGCTTCCGTACAGCTGAAACTGGCTCTGGGGCACATTCAAGTAGCTGAGAATGTTTTGAAAATGAAAATGAAAACCCCTGCTTGGGCAATGTGGATTCAGCCAGTGGATTTTTTCTCCATGGCTTGGTAATGTCTGTGTTTGACTGTAAAGGAATTCAATCTAATTACTCCACATGTATCGGATTGTATTCATTTTTAAAAAATTTGTAAAATTTTTATCAACTACATGAACAAAAAATGTTATCAACTACGAACAACACTTTGATCAGTCACAAGACAAAACCAAAACTCTCAAAAGCTTCATCAATGTCAAAAGTTGCACTTCTCTCTCCCTTCCTTTTTTCCACACAATGGTCATTCAATTTCAAATATGTTAAGTATAAATGAATTTAAAAAGAAAAAAAGAAAAAAAAAAAAACGAGAAAAAAGGACCAATCACTGAAGTTTGCTATGTCAATGATGCATTTTCATTATGAGCGTATGTGTAGTGTAACAACTTATGTTTAGCGAAGTATATGATCAAATGCTACTTTTCATACACATTACTAAGAGCAGTACTTCAAGTGAAGGACCTAATCTGTTTTACCTGTCCATTGTAGTACTTGCGGGTGAATGTCAAGTCGACAATCAGTCCAAGACGTTTTCCTGATGCTTCTATTTTCTGGATCAGCTGCTCAGGTGTAAAACTGCATGAAAACATGTTAAACACCAGTGAATTCAACGAATCAACAAGAAAACACGACTGAACCTATTTTGGAAAAGAACAAAAAATATGCAAATACCAAGAGTAATTTTCAGACTTACAGACACAACATCAACGTCTTCAGTCTTCAGGGTTTCTTAAAAGTAATTTTCTTCTTTTTTTTGTGTGTTATTGTTGATATGTATACAGTGAGGGAGATTCTCATCATTTAAGCACATGTTATGAGACAAAACAATCAATCTTTTTT
>JADBJO010002888.1:35000-52500 GCA_016801955.1 Conus betulinus
GTTATATATATTTTTGTATCATCAGCAAACACTTTGCAACAACTCTGTATGCCTTCAGGTAAATCATTAAGAAAAAAAAAAGTGGGGGTGGGGTCTTAAAATCTAGGACATTCAGTCATACATTTGCAGAGGAATTCAGACTATTTAACTTGCTCTTGAAAACTATACCACTTCACCCGCAACTTTTAGAAAGGATTCATTCATGCAGTGATTGCCTTTTGGGAACAGCAGGGATGGCATTCTCCTTACTAGCTTCAATCATCCATGACTGTGCAATCATAAGTTGTCACTATGATTAAAAAGTGTAATACTGATAACCAGTGTATATACCATATATATGTCATTAAGATTATGGGGATGATACTGATAACCTGTGTATGTGAGAGCAGAATACTGTTGGCATCATTAAGGTTTGAAATTGAACATAACTGAAGAGGTTCAGGAGAAGTATCAGTTTAGCATTGCGTCTGGTATGTTGCCTCATGACGAATTACCTCAACTGACAGTACACACAGCTACATATGGACTACTAGAGCCAAGACCAACACTAATAACATAATGACCCAGTGTGACCTTGTAGTGACTGGGAGTAGCGCTGCTGAGAATGAGAGTGCTGGGCATATGACACCCGCTTTCGAACCCTCCTGTTCCTTCCTGTCCTTGTGCTTAGACTTCTTTTGATGTAGGCTGGTAACTTCATTGGTTGGAAGATTCTGCAGCATTTAGGCAGACTGTTAGTCTAGAGCAGAAACAGAAAAGAAAAAAAGCTGAAAGGGAGGAAGTGGTGGTTGCTGTAACCAGGTGTATGATTTTCCCACTGAAGAGGTAAGTGGATTTACTGAGGATGGCAGCAAGGGCTATGTGTCAAGGGAAGCAACTCTATTTGCTATTTGTTATAATTGTATTTAAAAGAGTGGTTTCCCTTGTATTGCTATTTGGATACTGAACGTTCCTCCACATGAATCGTCTTCGCGATCTCTTGCTGTGCGCTGAAGGTGATTTTGCAGAATGTAATCTGTGTCCAATAACCCATCAATAAAACAAGCGAGTTACACTGGCAGCGACTCTTTTGGTGACAGCTGGTGGGGTGTGGCTGGAGTGGATCATTAGCAGCCTTTGATATCTATACTGGATTGCCAGTCAGGTCTCCCTGCACCTGGTCTTCAACAGGGGCCATCCGAGCTGGAACCACAAGTCCTCAGATTTTGTGATCTGACAGTAGTTCTGGCAGCCCCATCTCACAGCACACTTCTGGATGTTATTCTATGTTGTCAGTGCTGGTGTTGGTGGAGGGATCCCAGACTGGATTTGCATGTGACATTGTTTTGCGACCTATTTGCTTATATTTAAGCTCCTTCGCAGGAAGCCCAGAGTCTTGTTGGCCTTGATCACCATGGTGTTGACTGGGCATCCCACATCTAGAGTGAATGTTACCTCATTTATTCAACTAAATATTAATAAGTGTAATAAAAGCAAATGACTTTTTTTTTTGTCTTTTAAACATCATACTTTCATCTTGGGTTCAGTAAAAAGTGTACTCTATATACAAAGTCTTTAAGTTTAGTCAGTCTGAAATCTTAGAGGCCTGATAAAAGCTCTTTGTTTGTAAACACAAGAACACCAGTCTCATATTGAGAAAGTCGAAAGTGTCAATCCAAAAGTGCCTGTCAGCAGCGTAAAAATTGATACTTGCATTACCTATCTCATGATGTTCTGGTGGTGTCAGTGTAATGATGGATTAACCTCCTTCCCCATTCGTCTTGGATGATTACCCTCATACATACTTATATATACATCTGCTGTGCCACCTGACTGATTGTTGAGTATGGTATAAATGTTAAACCTGTGTTTAATAAGATGGAGGGTGGATAGGGCACAAAGTGGAAATCGCATATCGGTTTGAAGTTGATTTTTAAATTTTGATTTATTTGATACTTTTTGTAGGTTATGAAAATATGAGTAAACAGAAAATAAAGTCGAGTGAAATATGGGATGCAAAAAAAAAAAAAAAAAAAAGTCTGCATATTCTGTGTTCTCTGCGACAGTACTGCAAAATGTGATTAGACCAGATTAAGCTTTAGGCCCCTTCCAGTGATGTTTTCATCCAGATTTGAAAATTGTAAGAACTTAATGGTTTCAGATGACTTCAAACCAGCATCGGTGGACACTTCGCAGGAGGCTAGACTGGAAGGTCATCAGGTCACGGTGACGGTGCCACATGTGCAGGTCAGCAGGTCATCTCACGGTGACGGTGCCACATGTGCAGGTCAGCAGACTGATTATAATTTCTTTTTTTTTTATTTCCAGGAAAGTGCTTTTGATGAAACTTAAAAAAAAATGTCTTTTAGTTATAATGCTAAGTCTGAGAGAAATGGTTAGGAAAAAAAAGATGAGGCAGCAGATGTTGTTTTGATTACATGAATTTTTTTTGTGTGGTAATGAAGGTATTGAACAATGTTACTGAAACTATCCGTCCTTTATTTGTTTTGTGTGGTAGAGTTATGATGATATCTTCCATTTTGTGCGTAATGAAGAACTTAAATAAGACATTTCAGGTCCTGTTACACTTGCACTCTTTTTAATTAACTAAATTCCACTTCAGAGATTGCTTAAAATTATGCTTACAAAAGAGCTGCTTCCATGGTCTCGTAGAGCTATTAAGAATGCGACTGGTGCGTTCGATGATATGAGCGACCACCATAGTAGAATGTATACATTTAAAATGGCACTGTACAGTATACTTCTGCTGTAGCTAGAGTTGCCAACAGCAAAGTTGTTGAACAGCATTAAACCAAGGCGAGATATCTGATAAACTGATTTAGGTGGGAGCAAGGTTGTTTCAGTCCAAGATCATCATTGGTAAGGCAGTCAGACAAAGAATTTGAATGTGAATCTGTAGAGTTGCTGTAATTGTAAAGTTTAGTGAAAGTACTATGGACATTTCACTGTGTTTCATCTGAGGATATACTTTTCAACCTCATAGTCATGCTACATATTTCAGCTTGCTAACTCATAGGCCTGCTAAAGGGTAGACAGGTCTGGATGACATTGACTTAAGCCTTTTGATAATAATTCCAAAATTCTGTTATTTGATATTCGACAGTGCCAGCTGATTTCACATGATGGGCATTTTTTTTAATCAGTGCATGTAATGTCATGACTTTGAAAGCAATTCTCTTGCTCTTTTCTGTTAAGGAAGGTTGTATATTTATAGTTTTTAGTTTGAAATATGAGTGTTTTCTTCCCAAAACTCTCAGGCAGTCAGTCATCAGAAGTATTGCTCCAAACTGGTGTGCATGAATGCAGCATCAGGCTAACTCATGCTCTTGCTAAGCTTACTTGCCACTTTGGCACTGGAAGTTTAAAAAGAAGTTTTAACTGGGAAAATAAAACTTGAATATGTCCATGTTCAGCAGTGAGGCAGGGAGTAGGGATGGGGGTTGAAGGACATCTCATGGCCATGGATTTTTCAAACTGTTTTTATGTTTAGAGTTGATAAGTCTGGGTTTGTGATTTAGATTACAGGAAAAATGAACGTTTGTTTAATGGGTGATTTCGTTGATTGTCAGAATTGTTAAATGTCACCAGCATTTACTCAGTTCAGTTTTAGCCATACTTATGTCAAGCCCTGCAGTAAAATAAGAATTGATTTGAGTTTTAAGACATTGAGAGGGAGAGACAGATGAAACTGCTAGTCCATTGGTAACAAAGCAATACTGGCATATTGTTTATGCTTTAGTTAACATTGTTTTCATGACATGATTGATATTAGCATAGTAAAACTAAATATGAATCAGCATGGTCATGTCGAGACATAGATTACATTACAATAAGATCAAAGTTAGCTCTTTTGAGAGAACAGTATGATATGTGAATACATATGATATGTGAATAAAGAAGTACATATTTTTTAAATTGTTGAATGGTCTTTGCAGGGAGCTGGCACATCTCACACTGTCTTCAAGGGGAATAAGAAGCCTACGTTAGGCAAAGAATGCGTGTTGATCATTGATCATGATACAGGGACCTACACTCTCGAGAAACTGGATCAGAATGTTTTGCTAAAAAAGACAAGGTGAGAATATTTTTCTTTTTAAGCCATGTATAAACATCGAGTATATGTAATAACACTGTCTTCTTTTTTTTTGTTTTTCATTAGTTTCAGCAGAATTTTACCAGATTTTATTTTTTCTGTTCTGATCAGACTAAATTGAAAAAAGGATTTCTGCCAAATATTTGTATGGCATTCTTTCTTTCAGCTTTCTGTATTCTGCTTTTGCTCAGGTTTTTATTGAAAACATTGTGTTATCCTTTCATTAGATCTTTAGTAGAAGGAGCGTCATTTACATCGGAAACTCATGGCAAGTTGCAGCTGTCCCTTTCCATCTCTCCCAGTCTTGGTGGAATGCAGTAGCAGTAACCCCAAGTTTATGTTCCTCTTTGACCAAACTATGCTCCTTTCAAAGTGTTAGAGAGCTTCTTCTGCATCTATATATGTGCACAGGTTTGATGTTTACCATTAATTACTGGTATTTTGTGCACAGGTTTGATGTTTACCGTTAATTACTGGTATTTTACCTGTAAAGATGACCAAATAACAACAAAATGTAGGTCATAAGTATTGTATGTGATTTTTTTTTTTTTTAACCAGTGGGAAAGTGGACGGTGGTTTTAGTAGAAGATGCATTTGAGAGTTGTGTGTTCATCTGAAGTTTTTTTTAAGCTGACTTGAGAGCTGAGTGACAGCCCTGATATGGCCCTTTGATGTCGGCTGGGCTTTAAACATCATTATCTCTCTCTCAGTTGTACTTCATGGCTTGACCTTTACTGATTGTATGAACAGCCCGCCTTAGTACGTGTGTAGTTTTATCCAGATATCTTTGCTGATTTTGCTGCACAGTTGTTAGAAATTTCTTGTGCAACCACAAGTGTATATTGTGTGTGTATGTGTGAAATGTGGGCTTTGTGGTGGTGATGATAGAAGGCAAGAGAAGTGGATGAGTTTGGAGATGGTAAGAGAGAGATGGGGTGTGGTCTGTAACAAATTCAGCAGATGTTGTTCTTGGTGATGAAATTTGTACAGTTATGATTCAGAGTAACTGGTATAGCCCAATATCCTCTTTCACTTGAAGACTATTTTTTTTCCTGGCATAATGTGTATGAAACTGAAAGCTAGAAAATCCATGCTATGAAATGTTCGCTGTGACTGTGTTGAGCAGGACAGAGGGAAGCAGCAAAGCTCATCGGCCAGCTACCCCAGTGGATACAAAAAAGACTTCACCCTCCAAAACGAAACCTGCGAAGAATAGTCCTCCGTCGATGCACAATTCTCCATCAATCACGCCATTGCCTAGTGACACTGATAAAGGTAACACTTCACTGCAGGTTTTATATTCTGAAAATATGTCTGTGGCAGTACCTGGTTTTAACCCTATTTAATTGCATGATTCAATGAAATGAAGAATTATGAACTCCTTGGCTTTGATTTGCTTGAAATCAGAATGTGAAATGATTGTGTATGACAAGCCCAGCATTTTGTATAATTGATTATTGTGTTTGCCTAAAGTTGGAATTGCTAAGGTATAAGTGTGTGTGTGTGTGTGTGTGTGTGTGTGTGTGCGCATGTGTGTGTGTGTGTGTGTGCGTGTGTGTGTGTGTGTGTGTGTGTGTGTTGGGTTGTAAGGTGTATACACTGCACATCCATTTGTTTACATTTTATGGAAGGTGTGAATGGTCAGTCTCCCAGACCCAGTTGCTAGACCACTGTACCATGCACAGAGCTTATTATCAATGACCTGTTGACCTCTATGTGTTGTGAAACTTCTGATGAACTTAAAAGTTCCAGCTGTGTTTTCCAGGGGCAGACGACATTGCCCTTATCGGAGATCTCAGTTTCTGACAGCTCTGATTCTTCAGATGAGGAGGACATGGTGGAAATGCCTCGGTGTGAGTAGACTATGGTTGTGATTTAGAGGGGAATGAGAGGGAGATGAGCTTGACCCTTTCCTACTTCTATATGTACTATCAAATCAGAAAACAAAAAGGGATTAGTGGAAAGGTCTGGTAAATTTCAAATTGCCTTTCTTTAAGCCACTCTGTTATTCAGTTTTCTTTTAATCAAGGAGATACCGTTGTATGTAGACCAGTGTGTTATTCATAGTTGATCCATGCTAGAATACGTATTTATTTGCTATAAACTGAAATTTGACATGGCAAATAGTTAAACTTTTCTTCCCTTACTGCCTCGTAGACGGAATTCTTTAGGAATCATTGAATTCACTGAGCTGAAGATCAAATGGGTTACTTTATATGCTGTTAGTGATATGTGCTGAGTTTATGTGTTCTTGAACATAGGAATGTTATGTTGTTTAACTTGTAAACGCCAAAGACAATAATATATGTTTGCCAGGGTTCGCACAGGGCCCTAAAAGGCCCTAAAAGGCCCTAACTTTTTTAGGCAAAAAATAGGGGCCCCTAAAAGGCCTTAAAAATCAAAATGAAGAGGCTGGAGGCCTAAAAGGCCCTAAAACCAGAACAGCCTAAAAAAAATTCTTAAAAAAATGTGAAACAACAACAACAACAAATCAAAGAAGAATGATCAGAAAAAAAAAACAAAAACCGATTTTCATAATAGGTAAATGCCGAATCAGTACTGATCGATCATGGTGTAAAGTCGTTCAAGGGAAGTAACTCCACGACAAAGTATTTGTGCTGTCCGCCATCTTGGATTTTCCATGTGTTGAACGAAGCAAGGCCACAGTTCGTTTTTCAACGAAATTTGACATTTCATTGAGAGTTTCTTTATAAGATTTCGTCAGTTTCATTTAGAAACATGGGGAAGTGCTTATTCCAAGATCTGTGGCTTGATAATTCTGAATATAAACTCTGGCTTCGCCAAGATAACTTAGACAAATATCGGTTCTATTGTAGTTTTTGTAAGAAGGGAAAAAGGCCTTCAAACTCGCCAAAAAGGGAAGAAACATTCAGACTTGGAGAAGGCGAGTGCTACAGCGGCAGTGTCCTTAAATATTTTTTTTTTTAAAGATCGTGACAGTGGGCAAGCTTGAAGTAGTACTAGTACATCAACAAGTTTTTGTTCAAAAAAGCACTTTGTTGCTGGTCCTTCAACGAGTTCTAGTGCTTCTACTGCAACTTCGTTTGGCCCTACTGCCCCTCTGACACACCCCTGTTCTTTCCTTAAACCCCCATATTTGAATCACCAGCATACTAACACACGACTACAAGATTACACTAGTCCATCACCTCAGCTGCAACCCACTATATATATTCCATAAATTCACACACCCACAATACCACATTAACTTGCAGTGCCCCCCCCCCCCCTTTTTTTTTTTTTGTTCCCCCCCCCCCCCCCCCCCCCCCCCCACTGACCACTTCCTTTCCTTTGTCCACATTATGTTCCCCACCCCCCCCCTCTGTGCACAAGTATTCTAAGGGGCTTGTGTGTCTCCCTCTCCCCTCTACATACATATAGGTAGGTATGCTTATGTGTGTGTGTGTGGTTGTGTGTGTGTGTGTTTTTTTTTTGTTTTTGTTTTTTTTTTTAACACAGATTCCCATATATGACCACTATCATTATTACCACCACTCATAGATGTGTCCTGTGTATGCCTCCTTTTTTTTTTTTTTTTTTTTTTTTTTTTTTATGTGTATGTGTGTGTGTGATGCCTGTGTACGCATGTATGTACGCATGTGTGTGTGTGTGTGTGTGTGTGTATTTACATGTGTGTGTGCGTGCATGTATCATGCATGCAACCATCACCGTGTGTGCATGAGACGGTGATGATTTCACCTGTGACAACCATCACCCCAATCATCATTCATCATCATCCCCCCCCCCCCCCCCCCCCCCCCCCCCCCCCCCCCGTGTTTTTTTTTTTTTAGTACTGTAGATCTCATCTCAGTGATCAACATCCATCAGTCATTGATCATTTCCTTTATCCCCCACTGGCATTATCGTACTTGCCAATACACTATCCTACTCCTTTTACAAAAATGACCATCATCCTACACCACTGTGGATCATACCTACACCTTGACCATGATCATCATCCACCCATCTTTGAACACCACCTCCCCCATTCCCCCCGCAAGCATTTTACACCAATGCCACAACATTATCCCACTTATACAACAATTATCATCATCCTACAGTACAGTACTGTTTACTCAAATCATACATGATCATCACCCATCAGTCATCTACCCCTACCCCCCCCCTCCACCCTCTTTCTCAACTGCAATATTATACTAATGCCACCTTATTATTCCACTTACCACAATGACCATCATCCTACAGTACTATTGATCTCACCCATGCGTGTACTATCAAATCAGAAAACAAAAAGGGATTAGTGGAAAGGTCTGGAAAATTTCAATTGCCTTTCTTTAAGCCACTTGTTATTTGTTTTCCTAAGAATCAAGGAGATGTGTGTATGTAGACCACTGTGTTTTCATAGTTGATCCATTGTAAAAGATTTCTTTGTTTGCATAAACGGATATTTGACATGGCAAAGATTCATACCAGAAAGTGATTAGGTACTTGCTGAGACGGAGGTCTTTATTGGAGAAAATCGCATCTGTGGGAGGCAGTGGTGAGCACTTTTATATGCTTTTAGTGTATGCCCTGATGGTTTATGTTTTTGTAAATGTTAGGCCCTAAAAAAGGCCCTATGTTGCCCTAACTTTTTTTCTTGAAAGTCTGTATGAACCCTGGTTTGCTTTTATCATATGTTTCTCAAACTTGAACCAATATTTCTTTTGCAGGTTTCCAGAATGGTTCTCAGCAAGCCCCATCTACCTCATCAGTTGGAAACTTTCTCAGTAAGTTCTTAAAGCTCTTCTTCATGTATGTATGTGTCACCTGGAAGGCATCATTGCATGTGAACTCAAAGGTCAAAGGAGAAAATTTGGAGCATTTAACAGGAATTTGCTGTTTAATTAACGAATGGCTGTGTATTGTATGTAATTGGACTTGGAAGTAATTCTATGAAATGATGCAAATAATTCAATTACCCTAATTTTCAGGCTATGAACCGCACCATGTTGTAAGCCACACCTACCATTGAAAAAAAGTCAATATATAAACCTCAGCCGAATGATAAGCTGCAAGAAAATTGTTCTGAAAACCAATGCAAAAAAGGTTAGCATGGTGTAAACAATGCTTGTGTACTTTGAGAGATGATTATGGTGAGCTGGCTAACAAACAAGAAAGGCAATACATACGAAGATGTAAGAAAAAAAAATCAGCTATCAGATTCTTTTTCATTGCTGTTCATGGCAGCTCTGAAACTACTGAAGGACTTGTCTTCAGTGTCAGACAGGAAGGATTTCAAGAACTCTTCCTCAGTGTCAGCCATGTTGTACACAGATTTCCATCACTTCTGCTTCTGTGCTTGTGCTCACTGACTTATCTGTCATGTGCAGTAGATTACGCCTGCATTTTTGAAACTGCTGTTGATTACACCTGCAGTTTTGTAACTGTTTATGATTTTAGCTCAAGTATAAAAGTAACATTGGATTGCGTAACAATGTACCCATCGTGATTTATACTTCAACAAATATAGCATTTATCTGTGACTTAGCATCGTTCTGTTTTGTTATGGGTCATTTTGATTGTTCATAGGTCAACTCAAAACCAGGCGATAACTAGCGAAATTTTTGTCTTCTTAGTCTTCCATTATGTCAAGTGTTAAGCGAAGTTCTTTTGTCAGTGCTCTTGTGATACTGCATCCAAGTGCTGTGCGTAAAATTGGAATGCTGTTCTTAATATATCAAAATGCTACACTTTCTGCTTTTGAGGGCTTGGCGGGACAGAAGGCTACACACCGGCATGTTTCTCGATTTGTAAATGATTAAAGAAAAAAACAGGTTTAAGTTATATTTTCTCATTTAGTTTTTTTTTGTCAGCACACAATAATGGTTACCAAGTAATAGAAATACCTCATTAGTCTGGCTTTGAATTGACAAAATTATGTCAGCATAGATAAAAGTGGTGAAATCCAAAAAGAAATGTCATCACTAGGACAATGTGAAAAGCTGAACATTTTTGGAGCAAGTCTGAGATTGAGAAAAGGCAGCCATTCCTTGAACCATGGCTTGCTCATAGTGTATGCCCTGAGGGAATTGATATCAAGATATGTAGAGACTGCCTTTGTTCCACCCTCCACCACCACTCGGTGCAGTGCTGACCCTGTCTTCCTGGCTCCCATCTTCCTCGTGCTCAATGACTTCCCTTTCATCACACTTGAGATCTAAGACAAAAAAGAGACCATTGTCTTTCTTGCATTTTTTTTAAATGTACCCTTTAGCCCTTTTAGCTCTGTATTAGTTATAAGGTATCCATAGTAGTATGATGTTTTGAAAGTCTGACCACTGAAGAATTACTTTTAGATGTTTATAAATCATGTTTGATTTATGTGTTTTCAGATCACAGTGTTATCCAATAGTATGTTTTGAATGTTTGAGAACTGAAGAATTACTTTTAGATATTTGTAAGTGTTTGATTTATGTGTTTTCAGAAGATCACAGTATTATCCAATAGTATAAATGTTTTGAAAGTCTGAGAACTGAGGAATTACTTTAAGGTATTTATGAGTGTTTGATTTGTGTGTTTTCAGAAGATGACTTGGAGTTGAGTGAAACAGGAAGTGACAGTGACTGACTCAGTGACCATCTTTGTCAAATCTGGCAATGTCCACAAAAAAGACTACTTTGTGTGCGTTTTCATTGGTGGATGGTAATTCTATGTATGTTGTGAGCGAGTTTGTGTGTCCTGGCTGTGGGATTCATTTACAGCTGGTGAATAACATGCAGACAGCATGTGCAGAGAGCACATGTTCATGATATGTCTTATTTACCAGTGTGGAGGATGAAGTAGTTCCAGCTTCTGTCAAGGAAAAAACAAGGAACTGGTCCCTTGACAGACTGATATCATGTTGCAGTCTACTCAGATTTTGTTGAAGTGTCAGCCTGAAGTTGTGGGCCCTGAATGTGTTTTGTTGTCTGCATTAACAAGTGTGTGTGTGTCTGTTAAAATGAAGTTATGTGTGAATTTGCATGAGAATATGAAATCGAGTGTGTGTGTGTGTGTGTGTGTGTGTGTGTTTGCATGAGAGTATGAAAATAGAGAGAGAGAGAGGGAGTGTGTGTTGTTTATGTGTGTGTGTAGAGCATTTTTGGAGTATTACTTGACAGATTGGTTGCACAAACAATTGCTGTTGTGCAGCCTAATCTCTGTGCCCATTTTCTGTCAGGTATAATCATGGGTTGAGAGTTTATCGCAACCCTGTTTGCTCTCCCATTCGAAAATCACACCATGGTGAAAATCAGAATATAACAACAGATTTTATTTGCACTTACCCTTTATTTGTTCAACTGTTCAAAAGGATTGATTAGTGGACCGTAAGATTAACTATAACTTGGGAGAACTCTGTTCTGTGTAAGTAGAAAATGAATTGAAAACTGAAGTAGATTGGAACGGTACTGAAAGGAAGTCAAAATACAAACACATACACAAACAAGGTGAGAAATGATGCTGATTTAATACATACATAATGTGAAACAGCAATGAATTTTCATCAGGTGTTTCTTCTGTAGGCATCACAAACTGGAGACACGGAAATGCATTGACCAGTACTCTGCTGATGGTGGCAAGGTAGAAAACGGAAGTAGAGAAACAGAGAACAGGAGCAGGGAATGAAAGGGGTGGAGACAAGAAGTGAGGTGAATGTCTTCAACCAAAAGTAATGCACACTCTTTGCCTCGCATGACTTGTGGTTGGAAAGAGTCGGCTCATTTCTTGCCCTATCATCCATCTCTCTCTCTATCGTTTCCTGTCCTTTGTTTCTGGCTGGTCCTCACTTGGTCACTCTTGATCATCATTCATGTTTCAAGATTCGCATTCTGCTGCTGACGGCCATTACCTTACTTGCCAACTCAGGAGCATTGTTTTCTGCATATTCATGTCCGTTGTTTGTGATATCAGAAAGACTTGTTTGTTGAAAATTCATTTGTCTTTTGCGTTTGTGTCCTAAGTGGGCAGTGATTTGCACCTTGTTTTGTGCGTTTATAAACTTGTGGAATGGATTGGTTCATCTTGGTTTGTGAATGTTAAAACTCCTTATTTTCATAATTTTTGTTACAGTTTGTTGTAGACTGTAATGATTTTGATCAACAGTGGAGTTCATAATGATAAAAAGCTGTATTGAATCAGTAATCCATGGGAAAAGTGTTTGGGACCAGTGAAATTCCAGTTCCAGAAATAACATTGTATGCCATCTGGCCGAAAGAGATTTGTTTCCAGTTCCATGATTCATTCCATTTTTTATCTCCCACTTTTTCTGACAATGAATATGTTTGAAGATTCATAGGCAAGGCATGGAGTTATTTCACATCATTTTAAATACAAAAACAATATGGTAAAGGAAACCAGATTCCACTGCTGCATTGCCAGTCGTCAGCTGTTGTTTTTGTATGATGTTTATTGACTCTTATGTGGAGGAAACATAAATGTACATATTTGAAATGGTCCGCTACCGTGAAGATTAACCAAACTGTGTTCCTTGATTATTTTGTGCTAATTACGATTTCATGGATAATTTCATTTGTTTCTATTCTGATCAAACCAATAAAATGCTGTGATTTTATTTATATTTCTTTTAATTTATGTCTGAGTGTATATGCATGTGTTGACAAAATTTACACTTGTGGGTGTGTTTTACAAAATCTGTGTGATGAACCCATAACTATACCACATAACTATATCACAAAACAGACTATATGTGAACCCATAACTATACCACATAACTATACCCATAACTATACCACAAAACGGACTATCTGAAAAAATAAGTCTGTATTCGAAAAACATTTTGAAGATGAAGAGCTAGATAATTTTTTGTTTTTCATGCCATACAGCATTTAACATACTCACTTGTCATTGATCTGGAATGGAACTATGGTTAAGATCTATCACAGTATCGGTCTTTATCTCATCAGACAATTGTATCACTGGGAGATGACTAGATAAATCCCCCTTTTCTAAGGAGTCATACATGATTTCTCCCATGCTTAAAATCTTAGGCCCATTACCCCTTTCTCAGCCACAACTGCTTTCATTTGGCATTATCTAATCTTGTTCCCTCTCTCCCTCTCATCCCTCTCATCACTTTTCTTCACTCTTCTTCACTCTCTGTATATTTTCTATTTTACTCTTCATACCTCCACCACACACATGTAATGGAGATGTAACAGTGAAGGTGGAATCGCTTTAGAAAGCTAGAGAATTGTGGGTATATGTTTCTAAACTTGTGCTTTTTTTTTTTTTGTTCCTGTTCTTTCCCCTTTACTCAGGACCTGTGGTCTGAAAACAAGTTTTGCTAATGACACGATGAACAGAAGTTCTTTCCATAGCAACTATTTCAGCATACGTCAAAGAATCTTCAGTGACGAGTACTGTGCATGGAAGAGAAAATGTACTTAGAAAGCATCAACCTTAATCTTTGATAAGTGGGCAAAACACTTATGGAAAACAAAACAAAACTAAACAAAAAGTGGTGATTCAATTCATACATGCAAACAAACAACAACAAAAGTTGTGATTCAATTTACATATGCAAAACAAACAAACAAAAAGGTTGTGATTCGATTCATATATGCAAACAAACAAACAAAAGTTTGTGATTCAGTTCACATTGTTCATAACTCAACCAACAATGAAGGGGGTAGGGGCAGAGACAGGAGGGGTGCTACAGTAAGGCACCTTCCCCACCCATTCTTACCTCCCACCTGGAGTTGACAAGTGCTATACTCTTCAATGTAGCACGCTATGATTTTGTCGACAGTGTTACGCTGCTACACTTTGTGACAAAATGGTGCCCCCCCCCCCCCCCCCCCCCCCAAAAAAAAAAAAAAAAAATTTAATGAAAAAGGCATCCTCTTTACAGACTTACCAGTGCATTAAAACAAAAATGAGACAACATAAATGTTAAGACCGTAGCCTTATTTTTGTTTAAAAAAAAAAAAAGAAAGAAATAAAAGGCCAAGTTAAGCAAGGAGAGGATGAATAATGAAAAAAAAAAAAAAAATTGCTAGAGATGATCATGATTTTGATACGTAGTGGACTGCTTTCGGTTTCTATTTTATTTCTTTTTCTTTTTTTTCTTTATTGATCTATTTTTTTAGGAAGTCGGAAACTATGCAATAGTTCATGATTTTTGGTCTTCAGAGTCCACACCATCATGTTGTGTGTGAAGCAAAATGCGATTGAATAGTCTGTTGAGCCTGACTTTTGTATTGCATATAAGCGTTGTGCTTAAATTTTCTATGCTACACTTAAAATGTCAAAATGCTACATTTCGTGCTTTTGACTTTTGGGCAGTTCTGCTTGACCCTTGTGTTTTCCGTCCTGCCTTTGGTGTCGCCCACTCTCCCTTCTCATCAACCTGCACATTTCCCCTCTCCATTGAATTGCTGCTATGCTGCTTGGTTTGGCTTGCCTATACATACCCCGGGTTTTTCTTGCCATAGACCAGCATCACAGTCCCACAGTCGGGGTGTCGTGAGGCAACCCACCAGAGTAGACACGGCATTGCTGCCGAATCCTCACTCAAGTGGTGTGTAGATCTGCCATTTCTGAACCAGCATACAGGAGACACCACCTTTAAGTCCCATACTGGCAACAATAATTGCTTAATCACAAGCCTCGCATGAATGAGCAACTCCCCCGTCCTAATTAATCATTTTTATTTGTCCAGTTCACATTGAAATGGGTTCAATAGATAGCAAGATATTTTTTCTCCAAACAGATGTAGAAAAAGTTGTACACTAATGATTTCTCAGTAATAGATAGCGAGATATTTTTTCTCCAAACAGATGTAGAAAAAGTTGTACACTCATGATTTCTTAGTTGCAACCCCTGTTTCACCCTCCAGCTGTCAAGACGGACAAAAACACATGATTAAAATACATGCATTGTCTGAAACATTCTCGAGTGAACACAACTGGATGGAACCATTTTGATGATAAAATAGTGAAGTTGACAGCTTCAAGATTCTTGTTCGTATTTTGGAAGTACGGGATGGAGGCGAGGTTGGGGCTTAGGTGTAGTGGGGGGGAGAGCGGGGGATTGGGAGGATGGTGGTACACCCAGTACCTGGTGTTCAAGCAGCAACATCAAAGTCAAACTGGTCCTGGAACCGCAGAGTGAGCCAGCTCATGAATGAAAACATTTTGCCCCGCTACAGGGAGTACTAATGTATGGACTTCAAAGATTATTTCCCATGCATTAAAAAAAATAATAAATAATAATTGTAAGGAATGGAAACATAAACAAAATTTAGCATTGAAATGGGCGCCCAGAGGACCCAGTTTGATGGCCAGCCGCAACGCCATCATTACTGATACAACAGCCCACTGTAAGAATCTAGAATCTGTTCAACAATCCACATACCTGCGCACCACTATTATTTAGGACTGAAGGATCCAACGCATAAATCCCCTCAAAGGACAGCAAAGTGAACCACAGCGCTGTGCAGATTAAAATTGGCATAGAAGGACATGAACATCTCTATGAAACACAAGATTCCGCCTTGCACTGGTATATACCATCTTCCTGAACGTATGCACGTGCGCGACATAGACCCTCAATGGATTTGGAAAGAAGAATTCAAGCCATGGAAAGGAGATGTCGCAAAACACTAAACATCAGATACACTGATCATGTAACTAACCAAAAAGTGTGTCAAACCCACTGGTAACGCACACGAATATCTACTGACGTAAGTCAGGAAAAAAAAAAAAAAAAAAAAAGTTTTGTATGGCTATGTAACAAGATCCAATGGCCTTGCAGAACAGTACTCCAGGGGACTGTTAAAGGAGGGAAACGGAGGAGACGACAGAAAACAAAACAAAACAAAAACAAAACCAACGATGGACCGACAATATTGCAGAGTGGACAGGGAAAATGTTTACAGAGATCCAGGTCTTGGCACACAACAGACAGAACCGGAGGAACCTGGTGAACTGTTCTCCAGTGTGATGCCCCAATGACTGTTCACAGAGTGGAGGGAGAAGAGGAGAGAAAACGGTGTGGGAACATATACAGTTATTCTGTGAAACTGCGTGAAAGTGAATTCCAGTAAGTCTATTAGCATTTCATGAAAACATATCACTTAATAGAATGTGCACTGGAAAATCTGTACTAATCTTACTAAACAGATCCTGGATTCAACATTTGATCCAAATCCGCTCCAAGGACCTGCATTGAGATTCAACGGATTCGTCCTTTGGCCACATTTCCTCTTTCCACCAAGTTTGGTTAAAACCGGTCAACAATTTTAATTTTGCTGACAGGTAACTAAAACACAACACAGACACGAGTTAAACATTTTGCGAAGGTATGGAGTGTGTGTGTGTGTGTGTGTGTGTGTGTGCGCGCACACACACACACACACACACACACACACACTAATCAGTCGCGTCTGGGCGTCAAGACTCCCGAGTATAATGCGTAGAATTAACAAGATGTAGGTGACCAAACATCATAACATTGCACAACATGTCATAACATGACACGACATTACATAACACTGCATACGGACTAAAGAACCTTTTGCCCGCTCTGCCTGGTTCCCAATGAGGCTGCACGGCAGCGTAGAATGGCTGACTTCAGTAATCATACAACGTCAAATTTCTTTGGTGGCAGTGTTCTTCCCAATGTGAAATCAAGTTCATTTTTACTATCGAGTGTTCCTGTATTTACAACAGTGCAAAGGAAAGAGTTTCACATATTAGTAATGATGTAAGTTTTTAAAATAGATGGATGCGTAAGCGTGGAATTCGGTTGCCCTTCGCTATCAAGAGTAAATTTTGGATTCCCCTTTCTGTAATCAGTTTGTCAACACATATCGAATAACTTGCTATCAACATCTACGCAGAAACGACAGAAAACAAACAAGCAAACAATTCAAGTCATCACTCTCATAAGATTCTAAACATTTACTGATGAACAAAGACAAAATGTTACTTTTTGGGAACTGTTTCCCTCTCTTTCAACTAAAGCGAGGCCAGAGTCATCCATGTGAAAAATAAAACGAAACAAAAGTAGCGTCCCACCTTATTAGCCTTCATCTCTGCTTGAGGTCAACATGTTTATTATTAAACCACTAAGGCTGTGTGCAGTGTGCTCCCAGACCCGTGCGCCGCCCGTCCGGGAGAAAGAACTCTGCTCTGGTTCATCTCTTTTTCAACTTACTGGCGACGGCCAAAGCCGCAGATTGTGTGCACCCGGTGTCGTATAATATCTGGGAACCGTGATATCTGGGAACGCGTTCCCAGATTTACCGTGATATCTGGGAATGCGTTCTCAGATTTCCTGAACTTCGAATCGTGGAATCTGGGAACTTTGTGAAAATCATGCAAAGAAATTAATGAAAAAAAAAAAGTGGCAAGAAGGCCAAAGATCTCAGTTTGCACCTAA
>JADBJO010002888.1:57500-67500 GCA_016801955.1 Conus betulinus
ATATGCTGGAACTCTTGGGGACACAGCTGGCTGGACCCACGGTGACAGAGGTGGATTAACAAGGATTCTGCTGGACTCACGAGGATTTGGTGGGTACGTCCGTCAGCGAGGATGAAGCTGGACCTACAGAGACAGAAACTGAACTGATATGAATCTTTAAGACTCTTGGGGAGTTGCGGGTACGTCCCTCAGAGAGAATGTTAGACAACACGTGGATACCAAAGGGTCCACAGGGACGCAGGTTGCGTCACAGGAATTCACGGGGGCAACAGATGAACTCACATAGACTCGGTTAGACTCGAGAGGACTGGCGAGTACCACAGCCTCCCAGAGGAGACCTTTACAAGGTCTCGTTTCTGGAACCGAACCATCATTGTCATCAGCAGAAACAGCTAAGCAGCTGGTGAGGCATCGCTGAATCTGAACGGGCACAACTGAACACCACCGCAGTGTGGCACACAGTAAAGGTCCAGGGTCTCCTTGGGCGGGGGATCTTACGGATACCTGTGGTTGAGAGTTTGCCATGCATAAAGGGGTAATAGTCTTTAGCGACCTTGGGGGTAATGTCACAAAGAGAGCATGGATGGTGTAAAGTAGGGTGGTAGCGTTGATAGATGGCAGGAGGGAGGGGGCGGCGAGGGTGTGTGTGCAGGAGGGGTTGGATGGGGGAGGGAATCTCTAACTGGGTCATTCAGTCCACACAAGCGTTCGCAGTGACCTACCAGGATTCGTTCCGATGACAGATGAACGTAATCAAGTTTCAAGTATGGAATGGTCGTTAGGGGATGCTAAAACGGAAAGTCACTGCAGTTATGACTTTTTTTCACGTATTAAACCAACGTTCTAGTTCAGGCGTTCTAGTCGCTTTGAATGATTGTGCGACAAATTCATTGCCTGCTAAGCACCAAGCTTGAATTGTTTTCCACCATGAGTAATGTGTGAGTGAGCGCGCGCGCGCGCGCGCGCGCGTTATGACTGCGACACCTACACACCCTCTTTCTCTCTGATTGGTTGATCTGTATGATTCGTGTATAAATTAGATTATTTTGTTTTCCATAGTTTTGTGTGCTATCAGTAAATGGCTTAGGTCTTTACCTGAATAAAAGTCTTGACTCTCTCTCTCTCTCTCTCTTCTCTCTCTCTCTCTCTCTCTCTCTCTCTGTTTGTGTCTCTGTGTCTGTCTGTGCATCTGTCTCTCTCAGTTAATGGTTTAGGTCTTGATCTATTTTTTTTAATCCCCCCCCCCCCCTCTCTCTCTCTCTCTCTCTCTCTCTCTCTCTCTCTCTCTGATCTCAAATGATCGGAAAGAAAGAAAAAGATCATTGAAGAGTAATTAGGTTGTAAGGTGAATCATTGCACAATAGATCATATATTTTTATATGCATTAGTCCAGAACTGTCTCCAACGAGGTAGAAAACTGTATTGGCTTTTGTGGACTCTGAAAAGAAAGCCTCCTACTCTGTGAATAGAAATATTTTGTGGAATGTTATGGAGAAAACGGGTGTAAACAGTAACACACACACACACACACACACACACACACACACACACACACACACACACACACACACACACACACACCCTTGGAATTTAGAAGCATATAGGATTCTGCACTTGAGTGTGTTCATGACAGATGTGTATTTTCCGGTTATCGCTCCTGTCCAAGATGGGTCAAACAGGGCTGCTTCTTAAGTCCTCAGTTGTTTGTTTATTTATTTATTTATTTTTGTTTTTTTTTTTGTTTTTCGATTGACGAACATGCCATCAAAGTTTTGAAAAAGAAAGAAGACATAGTATTCAAATGATTTCTGGGCTAATCGACCTGTTCTTGATGTTGTTTGCCGACGACGTTATTCTCCTGTCAGACACCCCCATAGGTCTTCGAAATCTGTCAAATATACGTAAACAGGAAGCAGATAACCTGCAGCTGACAGTAAACCTGAAAAAGACGAATTTTATTCTTTTTCGCAGTGGAGGTCATCTTTCTGCTAACTGGTTTTGTGGAAATAGGGAATTTACAGTCACTAACTCCACTAAATATTTAGGAACATATTTCATCACAAGGCTAAATTTTATGTCTGCAGGGTTGGAATCAAGTAAAAAAAGGGGGAAAAAGGTGAAAGGTGTGGCTGAAATTCTCAAATCTTTGTGAAACTTAGAATCTGTTGAAGTTCTGGGGGGAAATACTTCAATACACAGATTAAAAAGTGATTTTCACTTACACAGCGGATATTTAGGAGCTTACTGTCAATACACGGAATTACATTTGGAAGAAATTAAGTAGTATTACCAACATCAAGATTGTGTAGACAAGAGACAGGCCTACGAAATGCTGTCGCTGCAAGCAGAGGAGGGTAAACAAAACTGGGTATTTTAAATTCAAGTAAGCGTTGGCAGAGCATGGATTAGGAATTGTGTGGATGTGCCCAGGAGTAGGATACAAATACGATTTTATATCTGAATTTAAAGGTAGATTAATAGCATGCTATAAACCTAAATAGCGTGGGAAAAATGGAAAGTGATATAAATTTGAGCGGTGCTTTTCCTTTCAAATCAGTATTCAGACAGACAGATATTATTTCAGTTGTCACATGCAGATGGCACAGAATTTTGTCTTGCCAGGTTCAGAGTTAAAAACCTTTGGTCAAAACGCAACCAAGATGTAGTTAGTACCAACAAATGTCTCCATTTGCCCCTCCCCCCCCCCCCCCCCCCCCCCCCCCCCCCCCCCATATTCGATGTGCGGTCTTGCTCCAGAGAACGCGAGTCGGTTCATCTTCGGATGCAGGTGCTACGATGAAGCGAGCAAAAGATAATGTATTGTTTAAGACCAAAGAAGAGGAGAGGAAAGGTCTCATCGAAAGCTGAAAGTCTGACGGCAACATTGTGAGTGTATTGCTTGCAAAATACCTTTCAGACGCAGGGTCATCGCGGAAAAAGAAATGCTTCACAAGTGAGTGCATGAAATTGTTTTATGTCTATTATGCATTTTTACTAAAGTATTATGCTGAACAATTAAGTAGTGGGGGAAAACAAGTGCAGGTTAACAATTCTTCCATCATTATAGTAATGACTTGGCGAAGATTTGAAATTCAATTTTTTAAAAATTATAAAAAGGCTGAAGTATGTTATTTGAACAGTTTAGGTAATTGAAAAAAAAATGTTGCATGTCCCGTACACACACACACACACACACACACACACACACACACACACACACACACGTGTGTGTGTGTGTGTGTGTGTGTGTGTGTGTGTGTGTGTGTGTGTGTGTGTGTGTGTGTGTGTGTGTGTGTGTGTGCGTGCGAGCGCGTGTGTGTGTGTATGTGTGTGTGTGTGTACGACGAGCTTTTAAGTGTTTAAGTATATTTGTGTGTGTGTGTGTGTGTGTGTGTGTGTGTGTGTGTGTGTGTGTGTGTGTGTGTGTGAGAGAGAGAGAGAGAGAGAGAGAGAGAGAGAGAGAGAGAGAGAGAGAGAGAGAGAGAGAGAGAGAGACTTCACGTAGAACATGAACGAATGGTAGAAGCGAAGTTTAGCGCCAATGCATGGCTCAAGTAATTGTTTATTTCCATGGGGTTATTCTGTTTGAAACCTTTTTAGTGCAATCGGAGAAAAAAAAAAGCAAAAGAAAATTAAGACAAATATTACCACCACCGTTATCGTCTATGATAATTACCGTAAATTTTACCACTGTGTCTGGTTTCAAAGAAAGCAAACGTGTGATCTTTGCAGTTTAACGTAACAGCTTGTCGCAACTTGCACAAAACACCCCCTCCCCCGCCTTCACCTCCCCCTTCTCTCCCCGCTTCCTCCCCCCGCCTGCCCCCCCCCCCCCCCCCCCCCCCCGTCAGAAAAAAAAGAAGAAGAAGAAGAAAAAAGAAAATTGGAATCGTTAGAAAAGATTGCTTTTTTCCTTCATACATTAGATTTTTGTTTTTTGTCTTCTTCGTTGTTGATGATGTACCGTATATCTTTTAATGGAACTTTCATTCTACAAAAACAGATGAAAACAAGTTTTAAAATGATATTGGCATATTCTTTTCTAATAGTTTTGAAAGTACACAAGGGGAGTAGATTAGTTTAGGAGAAACCGCGAACTGCAGTTTCTGCGTTGATGCACTGTGTGTGTGTGTGTGTGGCTATGACAAAAACATGACCTTGAATGGTGAACATTGTTCACTGAGATTGTCCACGCAGATCGTGCGGTACTTTTTTGAAGCGCTTCACTCTAGATTCGCAAATGGTTCCGTTCAACGACTATTGCTACGGAGTCATGACTCCAGATACCAACCCTGAGCACTGTAGAACAAACCTGCTGCCAGCCACAGCTCGAAAGAGTTTCCCGTTGATCGAAGTAAGCTTACATTTTTGCATAGAAATTTGACAGCCTAAACAATATGGTGACATGCCAGCGATTTGGGCGAATTGGTCGCTGATCATTTTCGACTGCCGGGACCTCAGTGCGGTGTTAACTGTTGGGAAGGTGAATAATTCAGCTACAGAAAATGATGCACTGTCAAAGTAAAAGTGAGTGAAAGTAAACTGCGCTAAATGTTCAAAGACGGGAAATAAAAGAGATACGTCGTCTTTCCAAACCTGTTTTTCAAGGGACATGATTGTATGAAAGACAGAATATCCTTACCCTTGAGACACTCTTTTCTTTCACTCTCTTTCTCTCTTTTGCTCTTGGTAATGAACGTCAACAGCTAAATAATAATAATAAAAAAAAAAAGATAACAAAGATTTTGGACTTTCATACAATTAATATTCCTACATGTTTGCAGCAATTATCTGGTATCTGTCCTGATCGTCAGACTCGATATTTTAGAAGAAACTGTAAGGAAACAGATACCCTGAGTTAATGGCCGCCATTTTGCTGAAAGCAGCGAGCATATTCCGCGCCACATTTGAAAGTGCTGGAAGCCGCGTGGCTCAAGCGGCGTGATTTTGCCTGTAGAGCAGTTCAAGCGGCCAAGCAGCTGCTAGCAGCTTTTCTCTATGTTGCACTCTGGTGACAGGATACGTAGAAGCTTCCTGAGTTTGAATATTATGCCTTTTATTCCCAGTGTGTGTGTGTGTGTGTGTGTGTGTGAGGGTTCGTGTCGTGGACACGTATGCAGTTGCATGGGTAAAAACTTATGTGTTATTTGCAGTATATATAATAACTGCTCAGCATGTATGCTGGAATAGGTTGACTGGTCGTGGATGACGCTCTATGAAGAAAAACCAAACATCGTGTGGCTGAAAACACACAAAAAAAGAACACTTCGAGACCACAGCCATCAGTCTGAACATCACCCACACAGTTACCACAGCAGTTTTGCGCAGCATGTACTTCAACCATCTGGCTCCACACAGCTGTCGCCGATGACGCATCAGAAACGCAATCAGGTCTTTTCAGAAACGTCACTCTGCAGGGTTGACCAGCTGGGCAGCAGTCCAGGGAAATTAATCACTCCAGTCTTGTCGCTGGTCAGTCTGATTTGTGCTTTTTGTAACCACGACCCTTCCACCACCCCCCTGTTTTTCCTGATGCTAAACCGTCTTCATATTTTTATTTAACGTCTGATACTAGAATAATACTTCCACATATTTGGGACAGTCTGAAGCGGGAATGCCGAAATCCTGCTCCAGAGAGGGGTAGCGGTGGTGGGGGTGGGATGGGGATGATGAGGGCGTATGCTAACACAAAATCACAGAGCACATCCACGGTATGTCAGTGTGAAGAGGGATGAGGTAAGTTCCCCAAGTCACACCAGTGCAGGGCACGCCAGATTTTGAAGGACGTGGTAGATGGAACCCCCACAGAAGCCAGCAGGTTGGTTACAGCACAGGGGAGAAAGGGCGATCCCCTGAACACTCACTTTCAGTGGGTAAGTGACGATGTGCTGACGATACCTCACAAATATCATAATTATTGCTATGCCGAAGACAATGCCCTGTTTACGAATAAATAAATCAGTGAAAGAATTAATATGATGGTAATAAGTAATTACCCCCCCCCCCCAAAAAAAAAAAAAAAAAAAAAAAAAAAAAAAAAAAAAGATTATCAAAAAAAAAATTATAACACGAAGCAGCACATACGACGTTATTCTGAGAGAGAGAGAGAGAGAGAGAGAGAGAGAGAGAGAGAGAGAGAGAGAGAGAGAGAGAGAGAGAGAGAGAGAGAGAGGACAAGACAAAATTCTTTATTTACGAGGATAGTAGATAAACACTGATGAGCTTCTTTTACATCCAGCACTCGCCCTGAGTAGGGTCAACAATGCAAAATAAGACAAGGCAACAAAAGAAGCATGCAAAAAGTGACTAGAGCTACAATACGATACGGAAAGAGAGAGAGAGAGAGAGAGAGAGAGAGAGAGAGAGAGAGAGAGAGAGAGAGAGAGAGAGAGAGAGAATGGGGTTGGGGGTGGGGGTTGGGGGGAGTCAGCCTCTATCTGCTGCCCAGCTGCTGCTGCTGCTACTACCACCTCCGCTACTACTACACTATCACCACTACTGCTGCTGCCATTGGTGCTGCTGCCATTGGTGCTGCTGCTTCTCCTTACAACTAAAACCATAACAGCTTCCGTCTGTAAGCGTCTTATGGTCTTTGCAGTGGCTAAGGGATTGCAGGAGCCTGTGACGCAATGAGTGACATAATGAATCGTGACGTAGACAGAGGCTGGGCCTGGGTAGCTCTGCTGGCGTCAGTGTGTACCTTGAGTATCCTGGCTGCCTTTGACACGTCGCACGGAATTTTTCAGGTAATCTCCATCTTCTCCTTCGCCTCTTCGCCAGCTTCTTCATTATCATCATCGTCATTTTCTTCCCCCTCCCATCCCATCCCTCTTCTTTGATATCTTCCTCCTTTCCGTACTTGTTCGTCCTTCTCTGTTTTTTTTTCTCCTCTCTCTTCTTCTTTCTCCTTTGCATTTATTTCTTCTTTCTCCGTGTTGCACATGCAAACATAGCCTACTCACTTGCATACTCATACACATACACGTACGCATTGACACACGCACGTTACGCGTTCGCATGAAGAGATTTTTCAGGTCATCGTCTTAGTCATTCTCAAGATCTTCTTCATCATTATCGTCATCTTCTTCGTCGTCCTTTTCCTCTCTTTCTTATTTTTTTCTGTTCCCACCTCTTCTTTTTTTTTTTCTTCTTATCTTCCCACTCTGATATGCAATCGTGGACGCGTGCGCACACATACACGCATTCTGTATCCCTTTCCGAGCCCAATCTTTGCCTTTAAGGCGTGTCAGCCCTTTGTGTGTTGCAGGTAGAAGTTCAGCAGGTCTTTCCTGGGAACCAAGGCCTCGTGGCTTTGATCTTCTCCTTCGCTCTTGGTGGTCGATTCTTGTTCGGTCAGTATGCTGTCTATAACTATCCCCGCCATAGAGAGACTTTTTTTTTAAAACCGTCGTCCGTTTGTTTTTTTGGTTTGTTTGTTTGGTTGGTTGGTTGTTTTTGATTGTGTTTTTTGTCTTTGTTTTTTTTTTTAACTTTTGTTTGTATCTTTGTTTGACTATCAGCAAGATTACGCAGAAACTACTAAACGAATTTCAAGTAAATTCGGTAGAAAGACGGAATGCGACCCGAGAAACCAACCCATTTTAAGATTGTATCCGAAGCAAGTGGCATCTGCAGGATTATAAATTTAGCACTGACCATGTCAGTGTGAAGGTATAATTCTAGTAATGAATACTCTCTACAAATCAATATATTAAAAAAGAAAAGTGTATTAAATTTCCTATTTCGTGTTTTCCATATCACATCGCAAACTAGTACATGGGAGGTGTTGCAGTTGAGAAGAATCAAGCCATTGTTCTTTTACGCTTCCGTGAGCTAGAACGCCGACTGAGGTGAGAATACAACTGTTAGTCGTAATCCCTCGGTGAATCGATCCAGACAGAGAAAAGGTTGACTCTTGTAACAACTTGAACATATTTACTAATAGCAAAAGATTCACAAATCAATACTCAATGGCCATTGCAATGGGCCCCGAAAAAGCAAACAAACAAAAACAGCAACAAAAAGTCCCCAAGCTCTTTTACTTTCAGTCTCTTCCCATCACATTGCTCTCAGTTATTTATATAAAAATCAAATCGAACACCCAGGAAACATATGGCGGGATAGCCAATCGAAAATCAAGGAATATTCTAGAAAGAGAATCATGATGTAGCACAGCCAATCAAAATAGCTGTAACTTTCTCTCGAAGGATCGAGAACACTCAGGTGTTACAGCCAATCAAAATGCTCGGAACATTCAAGACACAATTTCTGGAAGCTTCTCGCACTCTGCCTTATTCTGGTTCTTTAAAGAGGCCTCAGGAATCACTACGCAATTTGTGCATACATTGTTTAATAAAC
Organism: Conus betulinus; assembly: GCA_016801955.1. NCBI lineage: Eukaryota > Metazoa > Mollusca > Gastropoda > Neogastropoda > Conidae > Conus > Conus betulinus. The sequence continues at coordinate 65,859 of JADBJO010002888.1, forward strand.
AAACATCACTTGACAACTTCGCTCGGACAAAGCGTGACCAAAGACATGTAGATTTGAATCGATCGATGATGATAATGATGAAAACTTTTTGTATCAGGAAGCAACTCTCTTCCTGTATGGGATTTTTTCTTAAGTCTGCATTCTCCTGAGTATCCATTTGGTTTCAATTTGCAGGACTAAATTATTACTTCTACTTGTTTTTTTTCTTTCCTTTATAAATTAGTTGTTCAGCTTCTTCTGATCTTTAGAAAAAATCATAGAAACATATTAAGACATTTTTTGTCGCCAAGAAACAAGAAAAACGAGAAATTATTAAGAAAATCAGACAGACAAGAAACAATATGCCTATGCAGGGTTTATGTCACAGAATATGTGATTATATTTCTTAGCTGGTTAAAAGTCATGTCAACAAGTGGTAGTTATGAGCTGGGATCTGTGTGTGTGTGTGTGTGTGTGTGTGTGTGTGTGTGTGTGTGTGCGCGCGCGCAAAAATTGGCAAAAATTCCATTGCATTGCAGAAATGTCTTAAACTACTTTGCCTGTTGTAATATATTACATAAATAGATTCTAAAGAAAAAAAAAGGGAGATTTGTGTAACAGCATTATGTTTGGGTAAAGATTGAATGTACGAGAATAATTTGTCACAGCTGAAAATTTTTTGATTCATTGATGAATTCCAGAATGTTGTTTGGCGTTAACGATGTCAATGATTATTTGTAACCGTGATTACTGTGTAGGTATGTCAAGTGTAACAGTTACTTGTAATATGCCTTCCCATTAGTACATTCCAAAATGTTGTCAAGCGTACGTACTCCCATTTGAGAAAATGTAGCCTAACAGTGTAGACATCTCTCTTTCTGTCTGTCTGTCTGTCTGTCTCTCTCTCAAGTTAATGTGACTTCGATGCACTCGTGAACGGACGAGAGAGAGAGAGAGAGAGAGAGAGAGAGAGAGAGAGAGAGAGAGAGAGAGAGAGAGAGAGAGGTCCGACTGGTTCTTCGTTCCCACAGGCCTTCTATCAGAAGTAGCCAGTTATCTTTTCTTGTAGAAAATGGCATCATCTGACTGGCTATTCATCCCAATAGGCCCCGCCTCTGGAACAATCAGCTCTCTTTTCTGGCAGCAAATGACGTCATCTGATTAGCTTTTATTTTAGCCTCAGGGGCACCGTGTCAGGAATAATGAGTGACCTTTTCTGAAAGCAAATGGCATAAGTAATCTGATTGACTATTTATTGTCACGGCCTCTCACAACAAATGACAAATAAAGTGGATTGGCTGTTTGTACAGGCCCCTTATCAGGAGTGATCAGCGACCTGGTGACGCACCGGGTGGCCGTCATGATTGGCGGAGCGCTCCTTTGTTTGGGCATGGTGTTGGCAAGCTTCATGACTAGTCTTCCAAGTATGCTTTTCTTCCTAGGAATTTGTTGTGGTGAGTGGGACTACTCTATTGTCAGACCTAACATTTTGTAGAGGGAGAATGACATGGCTTAGGTGACAGAATGAAGTTATGCGCATGCGCGCTTGTGTGTATGTTCGTTTTGAGATTTTTATTTAATGAACCCTTGTTATGTTAGAAGAAAGATGTTCAGGCATGTAAACGTACCAATATGCTTTTGTTGTTGATATCATTATTATAGT
>JADBJO010002888.1:72500-82500 GCA_016801955.1 Conus betulinus
TCAAGTATTTCAGCTGTTCGGATGACCCCTGGAGTCTTTTAGCTAGGGTACGACGACGACGACGACGACGACGACAACAACAACAAACAACAACAACAACAACAACAACAACAACGACAACAACAACATTTATTGGAGGTCTGTTTTCAGGCAGCGTATCCGGAGCCTGCTGTGCCAGAAATTCCTCTGGGTGATGGGTTTGAACCAGATGATGATAAACGCAGGCTACGTGATTTCCCTAAACTTCTTCCCCGGCTATGCCCAGAGCGTCGGAGTGTCCTTGGAAGACCTGCCAGCGCTGTACACCCTGTATGGAATCACCTTAATGGTGACTCGTGTGGCCAGTGGCTTCATCTTGAACCGCGTGCCTAGCCATTTTATGCTAAAAGCTCTGTTTTTCGTGGGGCTGGGTTTCGGTTTGGTACAGCTGTTTTTCTTCCCCTGTACGGAGTGTCCTTTCCAGCGCTGTTGGTTGAAAGGCTTTTGACAGGTAAGCGCGACGAGTGATCGTTTCTGTGCAAAGTTTTTTTTTTTCTCTGTAGTAGTAGTAGTACTTCAGTTTTACGTCTGTTCACATCTGTGATATTAGAGAGAGAGAGAGAGAGAGAGAGAGAGAGAGAGAGAGAGAGAGAGAGAGAGAGAGAGATTTTACGATTCTATGATTTTAGAACGAGGCCCAAGAGTTGTGTCTCCAACAGGTACATCATAACATGTCCCAGTTTCAATACGTCCACGGTCCCATACACCCCATGTTTTCAACCCCAACCCTAAACTACCTAACCTACTATGAACTCTTACCCTACTTCTGATCCTAACTCTGACCTTACATATAGTGTCTGTGATTTACAACGTGGGTTATATCGTGGCCTGGAATAAGATTCCTTGGACGTGTCCAAACGATCCCTCCCTGACTACAGCTGCTACCGCACACTATCCTCTGCTAGCCATGGAAGCTGCGGCTCATTTGTGAGGTCAGGAACTCTGTGTCACAGGCATCATGTACGGATCGTCCCTGGTGCTGGTGACTCCCATTCTGGACCACTACCTGGGAGCCCAGAACCTCTCGGTTGCCTTTGGCATCGTCATGCTGTGCAGCGGTGTGGGGTCGGTGACTTTCCCTCCCATTGCAGGTATGTAACAGCAGCGGAATGAACAGCAGCGACAGTAACATCAGCGGCAGCAACAGTAATTGCATTTGCCGTCTGAAATCACACGGTTCAAAGATGTTACATGAAAGTACAACTGCTTTTTGTTTTCATGCTGCTTTTTGCTGCTGCTCCTGTTGCTGCTGATTGTGTTTTTTGTCACTGATACTGCCGGTGTTACTGCAGATGTTACTGTCGTTGCTGCTGCTGCTGTTGCTCATGCTTAGCTATTGCCGTAGATTCTGTTCTCGTCATTATTTCTGCTTGCACATCTGCCACTGCTTCGCCACTACTCTTCCGTCTGCTGATGTATCTGCCGATGCAAGGACCACTGAAACTACAGCTTCTATTGCTATCACTAGCACACTTGCTTCTTGGCACGCTTCCACAACAGAGTAACAACTTATTTTGCAAGTGACACCAATACTTTTTTATTACCACACAGCCAAATACGAAAGATAGTGCTTGCTCCGCTTTTTGCAGGTAGTGTGCCATTTTAAGCCAGATATCGACTCTTTTAGAAAAGCGTCATGAATGACTAACGCTTGTTCACGTCTTATTCCTGAGAAAGGAGTCATGATTATATGTCCCTATTGATCTTTTGTCCCATCGTTTGTAAGAGAAGATCTGCTTGGTTGATTTTATGAGATGAAATCTACATGGCTGATGGTCATCATTAATTTGTTGTCTCATGTCGTGTTAGAAAACGAAAACAAAAAACATACATAGCCATCAATCGTCCTTCAATCACCTTACAAAGAAAAAAGTGTTTGAATTGATCCTCATTGAGATCTTGGCCCAACTTCAGAGAGGAAAATCTCACAATGACAAGTCCTTGCTGATGTCTTGTCCAGTCCTCTCTCTCTCTCTCTCTCTCTCTCTCTCTCTCTCTCTCTCTCTCTCTCTCTCTCTCTCTCTCTCTCTCTCTCTCTCTCTCTCTCTCTCTCTCTCTGTCTCCTATGGAAAAGATGATAATGATTATATGTGGCAGCCTACTAGCATTAGATGCCTCCACACCATCCTCAATACTCATTTGAATGACTTCATCACCAACATTGAAGTCCTCGAACAGGCAGAGCCCACCAGCATCAAGGCCATGCTATTGAAAGTCCCGGCTACACTGGGCAGGCTTGGTCTCCTGGATGGAGGATCATCACCCTCCCATGATTGCCCTGCATGACAAACGCTCCACCGGCCATCGCAACAGAGGAGCACCAAAGAAGCGATACAAAGACTGCTTGACAAAAACCCTTGGTGCCTGTCATACACGCCATTGCCAGTGGTCCTCCCTAGCTGTGGATCGTGATGTTTGGTTGTACACCATTAACAAAGCTGTCTCCTCCATCGAAAACGCCGGCAGGGCCACCCTTGAGGACAATAGGTGCAGGATGAAGAACTGTGACGCTGCAGCACTGAACCCTGATTAGACTTTTAGCTGAGCTATTGTGGCCAGGCCTGCCTATCCTACATTGGCCTGGTCAGCCATGAGTGTGCCTGCGGTCGACCTGGGTCACTTCTTTCATAATCTTCCTCTCCGAAACCAAGCCTACACACACACACACACACACACACACACACACACACACACACACACACACACACACACACACCATATATATATATATATATATATATATATATATATATATATATATATATATATATATACTAGACTAGACTAGACTAATGAATTCCAAGGATAAGTAACCGAACACCATTCCAGCAACTTACAGTGCAGCTTGGTGTTGCAATGACTGCAAAAAAAAAAAAAAAAATTCAATTATTAAACAAAACTTGCTCTTATGTCTTAGATCGAAGAAATAGGGGGAGATAAGCATTCATATCTGCAGTGGTAGTTAATTCTGCCTAACTTACAGTATGTGCTTGAGAGGGTGAATGGGGAATAACATAAATGCTTCTCAAAATGAGCCTTCAGCAAGCTTATAGTCCCCAAGGGGGAGACAATTTCCAATGGGAGGAAACTAACTAACATATAACTCCTGGTCAGATACCGGTATTTCGAACCTGATTGTTTCTCCTCAGTGACCGCGGATATATATATATATCCTGAAGAGAGCGAGCGCTCGAAACAGATCTGTAGTTTTTAAACTTCCTTTTAATACCTTATTTTAAAAAAAAAAAAAAAAATATATATATATATATATATACATATATATATAAACTAACTTTGAAGGGCCAGTGACACTTTTCTAACGTAGACTTCCGTTTTGGAAATGAATACAATGTGCATAGAAAAGTCAGCGTGAACACATTTCATTTCACTGGTTTTTGAGGCTGACAAGTCATCGGATAACGAGGGAGAAAGTTAAACGGGAAAAAGCCAGTCATGTGACCCTAGTCAGCTATGAACAAGGGAAACGGTTTAAAAGTGTCAAGTTTTTTTTTTTTTTTTTTTTCCGGCTTTTGGTATTCTGCGTCTTTGCAAAACAGTGTTTTTCAACGACCTGCAATCGGTCGAGAGATACAAATGACCTCAATGCACAAACGCTTTTCAGGATCATGTTTTCATGAGTCTTAATATCGCCTTTAATTCATGACAGAGACAATGTAGACGATTACGATCTTTGCTTAGATGCAGGCTCATCTTTCCGAGAAAATCTACACAACTAGGGCTTTTGTTTGGGCATTGTCTCTTCTTTTATGTAAAGGTACACGACTGCGGTCTTTGTTTTTAGTTATGATTCTATATTTTTTTTTTAAAAGGCTACTCCACAATGTTTTTTTTTTTTTTTACAAAAAAGCTAATACTCGTTCACCCCGTTTGTTCCAATTCAGCTGTTGTCTAGTCTTGTATAGAAATGTTCCACTTTACTTTGGAGAATACCACATTGTTATCGATTCTTCTTTCAACCATAGTCCCATCTTGCATCTCTGTCATACAACAGGAAAGAGCCAAATATTCCTGTATGTGTGTGGTCAGACAAACGTTTTTGTTTGTTAAAAAGTCATATGATTGCTACGTATCACTCTCCTCTCTCTCTCTCTCTCTCTCTCTCTCTCTCGTCTCTCTCTCTCTGTCTGTGTGTGTGGTGTGTGTGTGTGTGTGTGTGTGTGTGTGTGTGAGCATATTTGCATTTGAGCGCAAGCAAGTTTTGCCTGTGTTTTACCTGCTTCATTATTTTATCTCTCTCTCTCTCTCTCTCTCTCTCTCTCTCTCTCTCTCTCTCTCTCTCTCTCTCTCTCTCTCTTTTATCTTTCTTTCTTTCATTCTGTGTATCTGGTTTTCTGTCTTCCTGTTTGTCTTTCTTTCTTTTTTTTTGTTTTTCTTTTCTTCTTTCATTGCTTTCTTTTTTCTTTTCCTTTTATACACAACTTCCAGACGTACTTTTCTTCATCAAAGGGAACTTTTTTTTGTGCTTGAAACGACAGTTCTTGTAAAGTACTGGTGATGTCTGTCATTCTGATCGTTTTAGCATTCCCCAACTTTTTTTTTTTTTTTTTTTTTTTTGCATGGTTTCTGTTAACAAACGACAAATTTGGTTCCAGGAGCCTTGTATGATGTTTACGGCACTTACAACGTCTGTTGTTATCTGTCTGGTAAGTCTGAGACCACTTCATTAGCGGCTGTGTAGAATAAACATAGGTATGATAATGGCAGTCAGTAATCATGGTTCCAATTTAACATACATATCACATAAACCATGCTCACACTTAGGTGTGAATCCTCTCCATGTCTCTCACGAACGCGGCTGTTATTTCTTGCGAAGTGGCTTCTCCCTCATTGGTTCTGGGACACTTGTGTGCACTTTGAAGCTGAATAAATCAGATAAGCGGAAAGCAAAGGGGGTGTGGTGTGTGGGGGGGGGGGGGGGGGGGGGGGGGGGGGGGGGGGGGGGGGGGGGGGGGGGGGGGGGGGGGGATGAGGGGCGGCCACATGCGGGATGGGAGGACGGGAGGTGAGGGACGGGTGCGGGACGGAGAGCGTGAAGGTGTGGGGTGAGAGAGAGAGAGAGAGAGAGAGAGAGAGAGAGAGAGAGAGAGGAGGGGGGGGGGGGGGGGGGGGTGAGACCCAGAATGGGTTAAAGGGAGGGAAAGGAATGAACTGAGAAGAAGAACTGCGGAAAAATGCTCGTTCATGATCGACATTCCACAGTTTAGCTTTTGAAAATCAAACGCTCAAATAGAAGGACAATTTTTTTTTTTTAGAAGCTGGTCGTCTGTACATTTCATATTTCATTTTCAAATGATTGTGTCATCATACGATGATAACTTTTCATTCAGTCGTTTGCCTTCGCATTCCAGGTTCAGTGGGTGTCGTGTCAGCACTGTCCTTACTATTCACGCTCTGCTTGAACACCAGACCCTAGATGACCCTCACAGAGTGGAAACACCATTGCTTCTGTCAGTGGACGGCAGCAGACGTCATCGCTGCCCCGGCAAAGCCTCGGAACAATACTAGCCTTTGCTCACCTGGTGAAAACAAAACAAAACAAAACAACAACAACAACCAACAGATATGACGACAGTGGATGTATCAACTTCATAAACTGAGTCCGGCGACAGTTGAGACTGTACAGTTCTGATACTGAACTGAGACAATCGACATGGAGTCAAGAAGTGTCTTAGCTGTCTTAAAGTGTGACAAAAAAAAAAAAAAAAAAAAAAAAAAAAAAAAAAAAAAGCGGGGTGGGGGGTAGGGGGTGGGGATTTTTTGTGCATTGTAGTTTGGATTCTGTGGGCTGCATAGCAGCGTTGCGACTGATCGGAGAAGCCTACAGAAAAAATACGTCACCTATAATATGGGCAGGGAAAGGGTTAAAAAGAGCGTTTGGTTCATTTCACGCTTTGCAGGTGGTATTCCACTTGTACCGCTACCGCTGTTTTTTTGAGGACGGTTTACGCTATACATAGCCACACTGTTACTGCGAGTCATGTTCTGGCAAGCGCAACTGCATTATTTAACCATCTCACCACACGTTTGAAATAAAAAGGAAAAAATAAAAAACCTTCCCTTCACCAAAGAACAAGATCATGATCCACACATAGCTAAAAAAAAAAATTAATGTCAGCTAAAAAAATTAATGTCAGCGAAAGGTTCGTAATATAATGAGGTAAACATAAACAGAAATATGTGTTGTAAAAACAAAAAAGGAAGATTACGATTAGATGACAGATCAAATGCTTTGGGATCCAAAAGGATGCAAGGGAGAACAAAACGTGTACATATGCACAGAGTGCTCCGCTCCTAGCCTCCTTCTGAGTCACCCGAGATAAATTCATGCACTGGTACAGAAAGAGTAGTCCGCTTTGGCTTATTTCAGGGTAACCCCAGATCAAAACATAGAGATATACGGAAAAACGTGGGTAAATTAATCCGAACACTGTTTTTTTTTTTTTAAACAAGCGCTGACACAGAGTGAGAGATTACAAAGCTTTATTTGCTCATCATCCAAAAGATTTTATGCCCCCCCCCCCCCCCCCCCCCCCCAGCCATTTCCTTTATTGTCATAGTTATGACAAAGTAATAGTTATGGAACACTCCTGAATGTCATTGAATTTAAGTTGGCTGGCATGCATGGCAGATCTGGTCGTTATCTCTAACTGTAGATCACTTAAACGTGCAGACTTATTTGGATCATCCAGATGTTATTCCACCTTCCCCGCCTTCTTTTTTTTTTTAAAGTCATGATAATTGAATAATCCCTAATGTCATTGAAAGTAAGTTGGGCTGGTGTGCATTGCAGATCCGTCGTCATGTCTAAAATGCAGATCACTTAAAAAGCGCAGCGTCCTCAAATGCGGACAATGTCATTCTCACACTCTCACTGTGTAAAATACTGAGCAGAAAGTCTAAAATGAGTGTGACAACGCATCAACATCCTTCAGGCTAGCTTTTTCTCGTCAACAATGCAATACAACGACAAGAGGAGTTACTTCATGGGCCAGAACATGACAGTGCAGAATGACCATCAGCTCAAACAAGCAGAGCCAACAGTTCTGTCGACGAACATTGATATGCGCGTTTGCCTCCGTTTGCTTCTGGTTAGGCACACAGCAGGCTTGTCTTGTGTACCAGGCCACGTTCACTGGAGAGAAAAGAACACATGGATCTGTTGGAAGTGTGGCGGACCTTTGTTCTTGGCCAGGTCGGCCAGGCCAGCCCAACGTCGGCATCGTCTTGGATACCCTGTCAATCCTTGCTAAAGAATTCTGCCAAGGGATTAACTGGATAGCAGGGATTATCTTTGTGGAATATGTCACAGAAACTAATGCAGTGTACAGCTTGCGGGAAAAAAAAAAATTCCCGTCAGAAGCGAGTGCAGGTATTGTGCTGGTGTGTATCAGAAATGTATATATGTATTTACGTTTTCGGATTGGAGCCAGGGTGGTGTGTGTGTGTGTGTGTGTGTGTGTGTGTGTGTGTGTGTGTGTGTGTGTGTGTGTGTGTGCATGCGCGCTCGAAACCTTTATAACACTTCCTAATCCACACCTGCGAGAGAATATGGATTGCCCCCTGACAGCACACATATGACTTCTTGCCGTTTATTTTCTAAACTCTTAGGGGGGGAAGGGGGAGGGGGGGGGGGGGGGGGGGGGGAGTCTAAAGACACAGTAAGATGTAGACGATCTACTGATGTAAGGCTTGATCCAAGGCCGATTTGCTTAATGTATGACCACTTCTATCTACTCTCAGTATTTTCCTTTGTTCTTTTTTTCAGCAAAGAAATAATGAGGTCTGTTTTGTTGTTGTTGTTTTTTTTAGAAAGATGATGAAATCTGAATGTTCTAGTATGCATTACAGACTGAGTTTGAATAATAAAAGAATGTTATGCTGATAACGTTAGTGCACTGAGTAAACTGGGCGAAAAGAGTGCTGTTCAGTTTTTAGAGCAACACAGATTAATGAATGTGTGTGTGTGTGTGTGTGTGTGTGTGTGTGTGTGTGTGTGTGTGTGTGTGTGTGTGTGTGTGAAATATAACAGCCTTGGCGGAGATGATTGCGATCAGGAGGCAAGGATATAGAATATTTAGGAAGGAACGACAAAGCAATGGACCTAGAGTGTAAAAAATGAAGGCTCTCGATGATAAAAGGCTTGTCTCTATCTCGTTAAAAGCGACTACGTGGGCCAGCAATTCAGTTACAATATACACTGAACAACACTGGTTTCCTGTTGAGCAAGGAATACAGTACAAAATTCCCTGGTTTGCTTCATTATCATTTTTGTTAAGTCGTCAGAGGATACTTCGCATGGGAGGTGGGGGTGGGTGAGGGGGGGGAGGGGGGCAACGTAAGCATTTGGACAAAAACTCCACTGTTGTTCATCCTCCAAATTTTTTGAAAAAGCCGTTAGGGGTTGGGGGGGGTGGGGACAGGAGGAGGGAGGAAAGGGAGGGAAAAGGGCAGGAACTCTAATCAATCGTTAACACTTTTGTACCTTCTCTCTCTCTCTCTCTCTCTCTCTCTCTCTCTCCTCTCTCTCTCTCTCTCTCTCTCTCTCTCTCTGTGTGTGTGTGTGATCTTCCAGATTCTTGTAAAACGAAAGGATGTGTGTGTGTGTGTGTGTGTGTGTGTGTGTGTGTGTGTGTGTGTGTGCGTGTGTGTGGACTCTGTCAAATTTGTCATAAACCCCTGTGTGTGTGTGTGTGTGTGTGTGTGTGTGTGTGTGTGTGTGTGTGTGTGTGTGTGTGTGTGTGTGGGGGGGGGGGGGGGGGGGGGGGATAGGTGTTCCAAATTCCCGAAAAAGCGAAAAGGGGTAGGGGGTGGGGGTTGGGGGGTGGGAGGTGGAAAGTGGCAGGGGAGTGGAGTGGGGAAGCTATGGAAAACATGCAGGCCATTCTTTCTACTTTAAAAAAAAAAAAAAAAAAAGCTACAGACCGCCATCTGATTCAACCTGAGCCGAGGTATTACTGCTTATGCGCTCCCATACCTCGCACCAAAACGCCATTGGAGAACACACAGGCAACATCATGACTTCAAATATATGAAACATATTTTATCTTACATAGTCTCCTTTGTTTCTTTGTTATTTATATTTCTCTTACATAGCGACGAAATTTGATCAGTTTACGAAATTATCACTTTGAAATCCCCAAAAGGCTTGCATAATGAGATACTGGTTAATGTTACGTCTTCACAGTGTATGCCAGACAAGAATGTGTGATGCGCTGGCGTTCTTTTTTTTCTTTTTTTAACTCTCTGTCTGTCTGTCTGTCTGTCTGTCTGTCCTCTCTCTCTCTCTCTCTCTCTCTCTCTCTCTCTCTCTCTCTCTCTCTCTCCTCTCTCTCTCTCTCTCTGTGTGTGTGCGTGTGTGTGTGTGTGTGTGTGTGTGTGTGTGTGTGTGTGTGTGTGTGTGTGTGTGTGAGTGTATGTGTGGGCGCCCACGCGCGCTCGTGGTGTGTGTGTGTGTGTGTGTGTGTGTGTGTGTGTGTGTGTGTGTGTGTGTGTGTGTGTGTGTGTGTGTGTGCACGCGCGCGTGTGTATGTGTGTGTGTGTGTGTGTGTGTGGTGTGTGTGTGTGTGTGTGTGTGTGTGTGTGTAATTCCGCAGACTACATTTGATATCGTGATTTACTGTCTCTTAGACATTTAAAAGAAAGTTAAGAGCCAAATCTTCCAGTATAGGTACACAGACTTTACAACACCCGTGAAAAGCTTCTCATGCAGGATTTAATCAACCGTCGATTTAACTTATCCATTCTTTACCGCTCCAAGCAAATGACGAGTGTTATTTTGCTCAAGGAAATTACTGGATTGTTTCATAACTCTAGGCGTAAGAATGGATTTTTGTTGGGTCCCATCTCACTGTGGCATAAAGTGGAATGAAACAGCAGACAGTCTTGCAAAAGAAGGAGCAATTAGAAACGCTGAAAATTTATTTAAAAAAAAAATCCTTTA
>JADBJO010002888.1:102500-105000 GCA_016801955.1 Conus betulinus
CCCTCTCTCTCTCTCTCTCTCTCTCTGTATCTGTCTGTCTGCCTGTCTCCGTCTCTTTCCCCTCTCTCTTGTCTTCTCTTCACCCTCTCTCTGTCTCTGTCTGTCTGTTTGTCTGTCTGTCCTTCCATCCGTACGTCTGTCTGTCTGTCGGTCGGTCTGTCTGTCTCTTTCTTCTCTCCCTCTCTCTGACGGTTCACACTGTATCAACAGGTATGATGTACGGACCCTCCCTACTGCTGGTGGGACCCATACTGGTGAACTACCTGGGCGCCAGGAATCTGCCGGTCGCCTTCGGGCTGGTCATGCTCTGCAGCGGGATCGGCGCCATCGCTGCCCCTCCCATTGCAGGTAAAGGTTCGAATCTACAGTCTCCTCCCCTTCCCTTCTCTTCCCACCACACACACACACACACACATGAACACCATGCCACACAACCGCGCTGCCCCTCCCATTGCAGGTAAAGGTTCACATCTACATCCTCTTCCCCTTCTCTTCTCTTTCCTCCACACACACACACATGAACCATCGCTACCCCTCCCATTGCAGGTAAAGGTTCAAATCTACGTTTCTCTTCCGCTTCCATACATAAAACTCAACGCATTGCTATTTACTATTTAAAAAAGTAATACGACAATTGGAAAAAAAAATTAAAAGAAAACAAATGATGTATACCCACTGGATTTGAAATGGAGAATTGAGAATTACGTGCCCTGTACACGGTGGTGGTTTTGGTTGAAGATGTTTTTGCGACTTCATAACACGTGGAGGCTTAACGCTAAAAATTATGAAGTCCGAACAGGACGGAAGCGACTCAGGCACGAGAAAATGACAAGATTTGACGAACAACTCACGGTTTTTTAAAGTTTCGTCACATCGAAATCTGACTGATCACAAAGCATAAATATCACAAGGAAACGTTACAGGACATCATCGATGCTTCAGTTCCATCATGAAAAAAAAAATAGTCCAACATTTGATATCCTAGAGCCAAATAAAAGTAAGCCCTGCTTTGACCCAGTAGTAACCCCCCCCCCCCCCCCCCCCCCTTTACTCCTCCCTCCCACCCCTTTCTCTCTCTGCGCGCATGTGTGGTGTATGTGTTTGTGTGTGTATGTGTGCGCGTGAGCGTGCGTGTGCGTGCGTGTATGTGTGTGTACGCGCGCACGTGTATGCATGTGTATGAGAGAGAGAGAGAGAGAGAGAGAGAGAGAAGAGAGAGTGTGTGTGTGTGTGTGTGTGCGTGCGCGCGCGCGCGCGTGTGTGTGTGTGTGTGTGTGTGTGTGGTGTGTGTGTGTGTACGCGCGCACGCACGCCCGCGCGTATGTACGGTGCGCGTATGCGTCCGCTTGTATTTGTGGGGCGCGCACGTTCGCGCGAATACGCGTGTATATGTGAGCGAGTGCGCTCGTTTGCGCTGCTTGTGTGTGTGTGGTGTGTGTGTGTGTGTGTGTGTGTGTGTGTGTGTGTGTGTTGTGTGTGTGTGTGTGTGTGTGTGTGTGTGTGTGTGTGCGCGTGTGTTCGTGTGTGTGTGTGTGTGTGTGTGTGTGTTGTGTGTGTGTGTGTGTGTTTAAGCGTATCCTGAATGGGCGTGGATGTGTATGTGCGTGCGCGCGTATGTGTGCGTGTATGCCATGTGTTTTAAGAGAGTGAATGCATGTGTGTACGAGTGCTCGAGTATGAGTGTGTGTGTGTGTGTGAGCGCGCGCGACGTTGCCTGCGTCCGTGCGCGCGCGCACGTGTGTGTGCGCGTGGGGTGTGGGGCGTGTGTGTATGTCTGTGTGTGAGTGTACAAGTTTGAGTGTATGTGAGGGTACGAGTGTGTGTTTGTATTGAGATGCGTGTATTTGTGTATTTATGTAAGTGCGTATGTTTGTGTGTGTGCGCGCGGGCACGCGCGCCCGTATGTGTGTGTGTATGTGCGTGAGTACGCACGCACGCGCTTGTGTGTGCGCTTGTGTGTGTATGTGTATGTGTGCGCGCGTATTTTTGTGTGTTAATTATACTTCTTTGCTTTGAATGAAAAACGTTGGTATTCTGTTCATAATGTTTTCTTAAGTGTCAGTACAATTTGAGTTAATCTGACAATAATTGGTTTCAGTCAGTCAGTGTGGTGTGTGTGTGTGAAAAAGAAAGGTATGGGGATGTAAAATGGATTGCTGATGAATTGACAGTGTCATAAGTCTTCTACCTGCTGACCGTGCCAATAAACCGACTAATAACGCAAATGTCTATACCTCCAGGTTCCCTGTATGATGTCTATGGCAGCTATAACATTTGCTACTACCTCGCCGGTAAGTGTGTGTGTGTGTGTGTGTGTGTGTGTGTGGTGTGGTGTGGTGTGTGTGTGTGTGTGTGTGGTGTGTGTTTTCTTTTATATCCACATCAGACAACCGGTTGTGAGTGTTGATTTTGTTTAAAAACTGTTGCCGTTAATTCTTATTGTTGACAAGACACTTGGACAGTACACTGTACTATTTCTTTTTTTTTTTCGGTTGTTGAG
>JADBJO010002888.1:112500-115000 GCA_016801955.1 Conus betulinus
TGTGTGTGTGTGTGTGTGTGTGTGTGTGTGTGTGTGTGTGTGTGTGTGTGTGTTGGGAGAAGTAAAGGCTAAATGAAAAACAAACGATACAATAAGTCTAATTACTGTTATCAGCATTAACAAAACTCCGCTAAGGTGTATAATCTCGAGCTGACGTGTAACAACAACAATAACAAAAAACTGTACGTACAGTCAGAAAGTCTAAAAATGCCAATGTGTTCATGACTAAAAACTTGAATATTTCTTGAAAATATCTGTTCACCGGAGTTGCTGACGTGGAACAGTAACTTCACCGTGTTCATGGTCAGTGTCACGATCTGAACGGATCCTGGATTCGCCCTTTGACCCAAATCCATACCACAGATTTGCACCGAGGTTTCAACAGGGTCGCCCATGGGCCACACTAAATCTGTCAACCAAGTCTGATAAAATCGATTCAATATATATATATATATATATATATATATATATATATTTTTTTTTTTTTTTTTTTTTTTTACGAAACTTTGTTGGCATACAAACTTTATTATATGCACCAGCTGAAAAAAAAAAAACCCTCCATGATCTTTCAAGAGGATCCACCATTGCACTCCAGTGGACTCCATCTCACTGTGGGTTCACTGGGAATGAGAAGGATGACAGGAGCTGAGAAAGCCAAATAGGCGACAGTGCAATACAACATGGAGCGTATTATTCTGTGGACATGTCCTAAAGCAAAACAATTTCGAAAATGAAACTTTTGCCCCAAGCTAATTGTTTCCTTCTCTTTAAAAAGCGTTGTCTTTCTGATTAGGAACATTTTCGTTTGACACGGCCTAAATCCTGAACAAACCGTAGATCTAAACACAAGAAACAAAAACAGCGTTTGATATTGGGACACAATGTTTCTGGCGCCATTTTGTCTCTCTTTTTCTTTTCTAGTTGCAAAGTGAGATGACTGCAGGCGGAAATCTAAACAAATCTTAGATAAATGTTAGCGAACTGCAAAACAAAAAAAAAAAAAAAAAAAAAAAAAAAAAAAAAAAAAAAAAAAACGTAAAGCGAATCACAAGACAAAATACGACGCGTTTGACCTCTTACCGTTTTCTTCAGGTAAGATACAAAACAATTAGGACAATTGTCTGAAGAAGAACTAAGAGGTCGAAACACGTCGTGTTTTGTCTTGGATTTGTTTGTTCACGCTTTTTTTTTTTTTTTTTTTTTTTTTAATGGGGGGGGGGGGGGGGGGTGGGGGGGGGGGGGGGGGGGGGGCATTTTCGCTGGAAATTATTTCATTTTTTTTTTTTTTTCTTTTAATAACAATTAGACCTACACAAGGGGTCGAGTGTCTTCAGGTCTTCTTTTTTCCCAGCCAGTTTTGCTGCAAAACCTTATTCCTTTGAACAGTATTGACCAAGAAACGATCTTTCTGACGTTCAGTCTCTATCCTAAAACACACACACACACACACACACACACACACACACACACACACACCACCGCCCACACACACACACACACACACACACACACACACACACACACCAAACACCGGCAAAGTCTGACACAGTGTCGCCATATAGTTTGTGTGCTTTGCTGCTGAGAGAGGGATAGAAAAAAACGAGCAAACAAGACAGAAAGAAAGGAGGACACCACCAGACAATGGATGCTTCATCTACACACAAGGGGGACAGTGATGTGATGATGCTGATGACACATTACCAATGTGAAAAGACTGCTCCGGAGTTTTCAGCCCCCGGCTTTCGTGAACTTTCTGTCGATCAGGCTCGGGCTCCTAAATCAATGAATCAATCAATAAGTTAATTAAAGAATCAATCAATCAGCTAATCATCTGACCAACCACCCAGCCTCTGAACCAACCGGGTGAACAAGCAAACATTCATAGGCCTACATCTACGTTCGCAAAACGGAAATATCCCCTTTACTGGAATTGGAAGTAGCCATACATTCACATGCTGCCATTCTTTAATTGTCAATTTTCATTCGCCTCAGTTACATGATTATTATTATCATATCATTATTATCATTGTTATTGTAGTTGTTGTTCTTTTGTTATGCTATTACACTTTGGCTATATCCATTCTTGCCTCTGTTATTTCGGAATGATTGCTGAGTGCCTTAGAGATGCAGCTATATTTCTTTCTTTCTTTTCGCCCGGCACACGACATGTAGTATTCAGCGCTTATCAGATGGATATCATAACACAAAAATAAACGTAATATAAATGACACCAGCACAATGTTACTCATAACTGAGGGATGATTATGTTCAATTAATTTTGGAGGGATCAATGATCTTTTCTGGCAGATAGAGCTAAGCAGCATGCTCTCTCTCTCTCTCTCTCTCTGCGTGTGTGTGTGTGTGTGTGTGTGTGTGTGTGTGTGTGTGTGTGTGTGTGTGTGTGTGTGTGTGTGTGTGTGTGTTTGAACGTGCCTGTGTCTTTATATGTGTGTTTTTACTTAGCATACATAACTTAAAAAGAATTAAAATGAAGACCACA
>JADBJO010002888.1:120000-147500 GCA_016801955.1 Conus betulinus
CTTCTTACCAAGCCACATTTATTACACAAATTTTGTTTGGTTGTAAATGAGTTTGGCATGGAAAATGTCCTTGCACATTTTGATCCAGTAGATTGAAGTTTTGATGAGTCAGAATGAAACTTTGTGTGACATCAGTAGCTTTCTTGGTTTCAAATTAATTCCTGGAAAATTTAATGACAAAAATTAGAGCACCCCCTTATCAAAATAATATTGTCCAAGGGGATGTATTCAGGATGCTTTGTATGAGTTTTAGAGTTTGGATTTGATAACAATCATTTGTCATTAACTCATAGACTGAACTGTCAAAGTTATAACAAGTCTAGTGAACATGATGTGTTGATTTCTGAGGAGTGTGGTCATGTTAATCTTTTCTTAGAGTGCCAGTCCCACCATTTCATACTGATAGCATTTATTCAGAATGGACTGAGCATTAGAATGTGTAATTGCATGAACAGTGTAAAAAAATCACATCACCACAGGCTAGTTGAAGGTGTGAGTAAACAAAACTGACTTTTATGAATGCATTGCTGGCTCCAAGTTTGGGACTCAGGCAGGAAATCATGTATGCCAGGTTCGTTTTTTTTTTTTTTTTTTTTGACTATCCAGTTTACACTGTTAAAGTGTTAACCAGAACATGAATGATTGACTCACTGAGTTTCTTACTCACCATCTAGTTCAAGCTTACCTTTCATCCTTTGCTTTTCTCCAGTTTAGGTGTACACTCAATATGTCACCAAAGAAAACACTGCTCCAGTTTGGGTATACAATATTGCGAACATGTCATCAGAGAAAACACTGACACTGTGACAGAGAGCTTGAAATCACTGACCCAGATGTTTTCGAAACAGTTGCCTAATCCTGTGTATTTCAGATGGAAAATGGTGACTGAGGTGAATGTTTCAGCTTTTAGGTATTATTGTTTCAATTTTTGCCTTACTTGGCTAGGCATCTGCCTGTCATTGCATTGTACATGTGTGATATTGCATGTACTCATTGTATTTGGCTGGCTTTATCATTTATGTGCCGTAACTACGTTTGGAAAGGGCTACTCCCCCCCCCCCCCCCCCTCCCCTCCCCCCCCCCCCCCCCCCCCTCCTCCCCCCTCCTGCCGCCACCCCCACAGCTTATTGTTTTATCACACAGAAGAAGGACAACCTTTGTTGTAATCTATCATTCATGTTTGTTACTTTTAGTACAAACCTTTCTTGTAATCTATCATTCATGTTTGTTACTTTTAGTATTTACCAACACAGTGACAGTGACATTACACTGATGTCATTGACTTCATTAGGCCAGTCTCCTAAATGTTATGGTCAAGTAGTTTTTAAGGGTTTAGCACACTGATAAAGTGGTCTTCATAAAACCATTTAAAATCATGGTCACATTATCAGCAGTTATGATTTCTTTTCAAGCTGACTGCCAGAAGTGTGTGTGTGTGTGTGTGTGTGTGTGTGTGTGTGTGTGTGTGTGTGTGTGTGTGTGTGTGTAATTTGTAATTCTGAAGCCTTATTGTTTTTTCCTTGTCTATGTTTAGTAAAATATACACATGCCTGTGTGTGCATGCATGCACATACAAAGTTACACACATACACACACATGTATACACTTGCACATACACACATGTATTCACAAACATCCATAAATTATTGAATATGTACACACATACACTGAATGCAACGCATTAATTGGGTGACAGTGTCCTTTTTTTCAGTGAATATATATGTGAGTTATAACTTTTCACAATACATTAAATATTTGTGTAAATTCTTTTGTGAAGGAGAACCTTACAATAGTTGCATTGTCACAGTGCTTCCCTTCATTATATATTTATCATCCTAGGAAAGTATGTCTTGTGATGACACTAAAACTAGTGAAAGATGACCACAACTTGCAAGCAGTGAAAATGATTACATACACGTCTGTGTTCCACTTTTCAGTGGGCCTGTTTGATGACAGCACACAGTTGTCCAGCATGAAGTTGAAGCCCAACATGAAGCTCACCCTCATTGGCACACCTGCTGATGTGATTGTAAGTACATGCAGAGTTGGACCTAGAGGAGCTTGTAGAAATACAGAGATAACACTGTCAACGTATAGATAGACTGAAAGATGGAGTAATTAGGCATATATAGCATCATAGTCAAGTTAGAGACCGTAATACAACTTGAATGAAACTTGGTAAGTATGTTCTTTTGCTAATTTAGGATTCCTCTGTTGTCTGTCAGAGCGTTTTCTATTGCCTGCATGCTATGAGATTCCGCTGGTTGGCTCATGTGCAGTTAATATCACAGCTGCTTGCTGGAATTCAAGGAAATTATGAATTCAAGTTCCAGTGCTGTAATAATATGTTAACACTGAACACTCAAGCAAAGCCCATGTCACAAGATTTGTTTGGGGAGTCACTAAGCATTCACAGCCTGCCTCTGTCTTTTTCTCTTTAATCAGGTTGTGAAATTAAGTCTCATCTAATTTGAAAAAGAAAAAGGCTAATAATTGAATTGTGAATGACTGCAGTGACACCTGCTGGTACTTAAAATTGTGCGCTTTAATGGGGAGTAGTATGGTAAAGTTTCCACAGTTTCAAGTTTAATATTTCATTCTGTGTTTGATTTTAAAAAGTGCTTCTGTTGAAAAATGTGGGAGCTTTCTTTGCTGAAGTTTCAGTTTAAATTTGATCCCTTTTAAAAAAAAATTCTGTGCTGGAAATTGCTTCTTTAGTGTCATTGTCAGAGTCACTGTCTTTGACTTTGCCTTTACTCTTCCATCTCCTTTTACTGTTCTCAATAGGTTTTCAGCGTTTGTGGCCTGTTTATCTTATCTGCTTCTAGAGAGTCTTTATACAGTTTTTTGTTCTTGTCGGAATTTATGACATGCTGATTACAGTACACCATGGTGATCTGGTATCACGAAGATCTGCATGACATTTTAAGTCACCACCACTGTTTAACAAATGCTGTCGCAGGATCTGTCCACTTTTAAGAAATATTTGCCAATACTTAAAAAAAAAACCTTTTTGTGGCTCTGACATGTTTCTTAATTATATATTTGTTAAAAACTGGATTGATATTGAGGCAAAAATGACAGAAACACTCCAATCTTCATGACCTAGTTGATCTGCCTTTTATTAAACAGATGTCAGAAGAATGCATTTTAAGAAGTTTTTTTGTTTTGTTATCTTAATGTGTATGAATAGGTCGTTTCTCTTTTTATGACTAGACTCTTTGACCCTCACTTTATTATTTGATGCAGCCATTGTTGAAAATAATCACAAATGTTTGAAACAAAGAAAAAAGCAATCAGAAACCTCTGTAGTTTGTATTTGCTACTATACTATGTTATTGACATAAAGTTTTAACATTTTACATACTTTGAATGCATATATTCAAGAACATATGAACTTCAACAGAAATTGAACCCTAGCCTATGAAAGAGATTATTTGCAACATTTGAGTTTAAAAGAAAAAAGAAAAAAAAAATGCAATGGTAGGTGAAATTAAATCTTACACGTCAATTGCAGATGTCAAATGTGCAAGCCACTTTGCATTCTCCTCATTTTGTGTCGTTAAATTTCACTATTTTCTGTGGCAACAGGCAGAAGTGAGAGAGCCACCACCAGACATGCCAGAAGTGGTCAATGATTTTGACATTGAGGATGAAGTTGTTGCCATTGAAAACAGGTGATAGTAGTGTACTCTTCTTTCCTATTGATCAGCAAGCGTTTGTGTGGTACATTGCATTGTATGGCTGCTGAACAAACTTATGTTCCTATCAAGTTTTATTTTATGTGTTATGGAGGCCAAACTCTTCTTTTTTGTTTTGCCATTTGTGTCATATTCCA
Organism: Conus betulinus; assembly: GCA_016801955.1. NCBI lineage: Eukaryota > Metazoa > Mollusca > Gastropoda > Neogastropoda > Conidae > Conus > Conus betulinus. The sequence goes on from JADBJO010002888.1 coordinate 123,839, forward strand.
GCAAGTTATGAAGGTGTGATGATATTTAAGTACACTCTGTTAATTGTAAAGAATGGATGATAGAGACAGAGAGAGAATGATAGTATTCACTCATGCACTCAGAGGAGAGAGTAAGGTATGCGTAAATACAGTATATTAATAAGCACCCAAACAGAAAAAGAGAAGGGGACAGATATGTGCATGATTGTATCAGCTGTAAAAGATCAGATCAATAGTTTTAGAAAATCTGCAACATGTTCAGACTGCAGAGCAATGATGAAAGACAGGATAAAAGAATAAAAGAAAAAAGAAAGGAAGCAAGAACTTAACTGGAGGGAAAAGGACATAATGTTGATGGCAAGACAGAAATAAAAAAGAAAGAAAGAACAAAAGAGAGAAAGAGGGGAAGAAAAGCAAAATAGATGCATTCTCAGCAATTATAATGTGACAGAAAAGCATCCTCTTTGTAAATGGACAGAGATGAATTACAAGAAAAATTTTGACAGTGTCATGAAAGTAAAGGTACAGTGGGTATCACTGTCTCTAGTCCCGTTTCAAAGGTACAGTGGGTATCACTGCTCTGTTCCCCTCTCTTCAGCAATTACATTGAGTATCAGTAATGCAGAAATAGGATGTGGTTACAGTGAAGTCATGCAGATAAAGGCACTGGTAAGAGTGCTGCCTCCTCTTGTTTCACACTGCATTAATTTGATGAAATCATCAGATTTCTCAAGATGTAAGTCCAGTTCATGTTAAGCTATGATGGCTTGTTACTACGCAGTCAGTTGCTTTCTGTTGGCTTTGGGGAGGCACAGTATTCAGCATTCAAAGCGCAGTATTTCGAGCACTTTCAAATGCTGTTTCTGAACTTTGAAATGTCCTACCTGTCAGTCTCAGAGAATGTGGCTCTCAGTCAAGGTTTTGATGACATCTGAAAACTCGCGTGTTTGCAGGGATGTAAACCAGGATGATTTGGGTGGTGATATTAATTTGGACTGGGATTTTGTCTATTTTGGACTGTCTTGGGCTGATTCTTTGACCTTTTTACTTTGTCATCTTTCTTTCTTTCTTTATTATTTTATCAACTTCTTGTGTGTGTGTGTGTGTGTGTGTGCGTGCGTGCTTACGTGCTTGCGTGCGTGTGCGTGCGTGCGTGCGTGCGTGTGTATGCATGTTAAGCATGAATTTTATGGATATCATCAGAATCACTGATTTTGTTTTTAGGAAGTCATTGTCTCAGTCGGTATGATCTTTATAGACCAGCTGATGGTGGAAGACATGTATATCAGAACTGTTTCGTCAAGAGCACATTTTGATTGACTTTTTTAACAGTGCAAATTGAAAAATCAGTTTCCTGTCACCCAAGGTGGATCATAGCTGTTTACTTCATGATCTTGACATATTTCCCAAATTCTGCTTGTCAAGTTAATTCAGTGGAATACAGTTTGACAGATAACTCTTGGTGTTGTTTGTTATAAAATGTTTTAGTTCTGTTTTGTCTGCAGTTATAAACTTTGAGTTCGTTTTAATTACTTTGTTTTGTTAAGGCAACATATATACATTGCATTGCTTTTGCTTTTGTCCCTTAGTGTTAACCTGAAGTTGCATTGCACTGACAGAGAGGAGTACCTAGCCAAGGTCCAGAAACGTGTAAAGGATTACAAAGTGACACAGCTCAATCCATTTCGGGACAACAAAAAACTGCTTGTGCTTGACATTGACTACACTCTCTTTGGTAAGGGATGTATGTTATGCACAGCTGATGTGTGTGTCTCTTTTTAGAGCTGTTCTTGGGCTAGCACTTGTAAGCTGCTGACATGTTTCAATTCTTTAATCTTTGTACACAACTGCTGACCAATACTAATTTTTTCCCCTAATTGTTGATTTTTTTTTTTACATCAAGATTTATTTACTGATTTCTTCAATATATTACTATTCTGAAAAAAAAGCAATTCTAAACGTGCATAATGAAAAAAAAAAGGGGGGGGGGGGGGGGGGAATAGCATTTTTTTTTTCTTTTTGAGATTTATGTATTCAAATGTGATGCAGTATTTTTTGTAAATGTATACAGAGGTATTTTCCTTCGATAAAACGATACCTGTTGGCTGAAAACACCCAGTACCATGTTCTTAGAAGGGAGGCAGTCTTTCTTCCCCTTATCTCTTTCAGAAGATGTATGCTGTGTTTCGCTTTGCTTTAGTCTTATGCCTGCAGAGGTTGGAATCTATGTTTTCACTGTCTGTGACTGATATAGGGTGCAGTGGAAGTTGGATGGTTCATAGACAGAGCAAAGCACTCTGGGTTGGACAACTGTAAACATGACTAACAGGACAAAGACTGAGCATCTTGACTCCAGGTTGGACAGCTGTAAACATAACTAACAGGATTATTGTGCCTTATAAAGACTGAGCATCTTGACTCTGGGTTGGACAGCTGTAAACTTGACTAACAAGACTATTGTGCCTTACAAAGACTGAACATCTTGACTCCGGGTTGGACAGCTGTGAAGATAAATAACAGGACTATTGTGCCTTACAAAGACTGAGCATCTTTTAAAAAAGCATATTGTGATAAAGTGCAGACCTGAGGAAATCCCAGTCAGCGGAAGCATTTGTCATGGTACCCCTTGATAGAGGAAAGAGCTAAGGAGATCTCAGGCTGCCCATGGAACCCCTTGCAGTGATGGCTGATGTCTCTGAATAGTTGTATATATATTATGTTAAAAAAGAAAAGATCTCTGGCCATTCTGGGTGTTAAAAGTTGTGGATTACATGTTACTGAAAACAAACAAACAAACAAAACTGAACCTGAAAACAAAATGAGAGAGCCTTTTCACAGGTGGACAAATCTGGCAGCAGACGGGAAAAAATAATCCATAAATGGCTATGGAGGATGCCAAAATGCACTGAAAAGAAAGTGCAAAACAGTGGCAAGCAAATCGGAATGTGTAAGATAGCAAACTCTGTCGTAGTAGAAAAACAAAACAAAAAACAAAATAGAAACTTGACCAACCAAATCAAAGCCACTAGACCTTCAGGAGGGAGAGCTATGTTTAGGACAACTGAACAAGGACTGAAAGGGGAAAAACTTTTGTTAGAGCAGTATCAGCGAGTATATTTTTTAAGATTCTTCCATGGTCAAGGATCCATTGATGATCTAAAAGTAAGAATAGGCGTACATGTACATATGCACAGCATCACATGCATAAGAATGTAGCGTGTTCCAGAAATTTTTTGAAAATTTCAGTTTGTAAATTATTTTTACATCATATATTCCTGATGGAAAGATTTGGGGGTTGGTAGAGGAAATAGCGGAGGAAATTTCAGGCTGGCTCTTCAAACCCATCTGTCATGGTACCCCTTGATAATGAACAGGCTTTCGAGATCGCTGACTGCTCAAGCATCTGTCGTGGTACCCCTCGTCAGATGGAAGAGCCGAGGAAGTCCCTGGCTGTGTTAGCTCCCACCATGGTGCCTGTCGATAGAGGGAAGAGCTTAGGAAACCCCTGTCTGCCCCATCGTCTGTCATGGCAGTTCTTGACAGTGAACAGACTGAAGAGATCCTTGACTGCCCAAGCATCTGTCATGATAGCTCTTTCATATGAATAGACTGTGGAGATCTTTAACTGCCCAATCATCTGTCAAGGTAGTTCTTGATAATGACTGAACTGTGGAAATCCTTGAATGCCCAAACATCTGTCATAATAGTTCTCAACATGAATAGACTGTGGAAATCTGTGACTGTCTAAACATCTGTCAAGGTGGTTCTTGATAGTGACTAAACTGTGGAGATCTTTAACTGTCCAGTCATCAGTCATGGTTATTCCTGATAATGAATAGACTGTGGAGATCTTCAACTACCCAGTCTTTCGTCAAGGTAGTTCTTGATAATGACTGAACTGTGGAAATCCTTAACTGCCCAAGCATCTGTCATGATAGTTCTTAATAATGAACAGACTGTGGAGATCTATGATTGCCCTATCATCTGGCATGGTGGTTCTTGGTAAAGAATACAGTGCAGAGATTCTTTACTGCCCAAGCATCTGTCATGGTAGTTCCTGATTATGAACAGATTATAGAGATCCTTGACTGCCCAAGCATCAGTCATGGTGCCTCTTTATAGACAACAGAGCTGTGGAAACCCAAGTATCTGTCAAAGTACTCTTCGTAGTGGACAGACTGAAAAGAAAGTGCATTGTAGTCTTGTCTTTTATATCAGATTTTAGAATGGATACTTTATAATTTGTATCTCCCCCCCCCCCCCCCCCCCCCCAAGAAAAAAAAAAAAAGAAAAAGAACTAAAATATGATGCTGTAGGAATGGAAAATAGATCCATCCTTCGTCAGATGTAACATCCTATATACCGTTATACTAAAGAGATTCACCTAGATGCCAGGTAGTGGTAATGTTTTCTTCAGAATCTACAATTGTGTGAATGTGATCTAAAGGCCATCCTAAATGACGTTTACATTGTTTGCCAGACTGTGATTGTGTTAATTGAATTTTTGTTTCATGTATTCAGTGTAAAGAAAAAAAAAAAGCTACGTGCAAAGAATGCAGCTAGGCTAACTGGGGCTTTTGAAACATTTTTGTTTTTGATTTTGGGTTGTTTCCATGATGACATTATACGATTTCCTTTTTATTTAAGCTTATTGTGCAGATGTGTAATAGAAGAGACAGGAAGAAAATCCTGACAAAAGAGGAGAGAAACAAGTGGTTTTCCTTTGATCAGCTAGATTAAAGGTAATTACAGTTTTTAGGCCAGTTTTAAAGTGTACTTTGTGTTTGTAGAGTGTATGTGACTGTGTCTGTACACTTTTGATTTTTGCATGTGCCAGTATACTTACGTTTACAGACCACATCAACAACAGCAGAGACACCCAATGAGCTGATGCGGCCTTACCTCCATGAGTTCTTAAAGTCAGCATACAAGGATTATGATATTGCCATTTGGTGTAAGTAAAATCCCAAACATAATATACATCTTTGTTGCACTCTTGTCACTTAAGGTAAGCATTTTGTGCTGCTGTTTTTTTTTTTTTTTTGTTGTTGTTTTTTTTAGGTAGTAGTGAATTTTGAATAATTTGGTGACTTTTTTCCCTCAATTTTTTTTTTTTCTTCTACACCGTCACCCATTGAAGTAGTGTTAAAGTGAGACAAATTTTATATAAAGTCATAGTGGACAATCTTACTGAATACCTGGAAAAGTATTGATACTCAAGGCATATAATTTACATAGCCACAGAAAATATGTTTGAGTATAACATTTAGTCAAGTTAAAAATTTCCATTGATCACAAATGAAAATATGTTTGAGTATGACATCTAGTCAAGTTAAATTTTCATTTTATCGCAAATGAACTGCGCAGGCTATTGGAATGAAAAGTACTGATGGACATTATGAATGTTCTGTTTGGTTCTTATTTATCAAGAAACTATGCATAGACAATGTGGTAATTCAAACAAATGAAAATTGTAATATGTTGTTTACAAATCATATTTTGATAGCCAATTTATTAGCCAATCCAGAGTTATGACAGTTTGAGTAAAGCAGCCCCAATCTTCCAACTGAACAGCAAAAGCATGCCAGGCTGGGAAAGTAACAAAGCCAGTCACTGTCCAGGCTGAAGGGTTGAGCTCCTTGCTCCCAAAGACTGGAACATCTTCTGTGTATGTATTGTCAAGTTGTGTGTTCCAGCTGCAACCAGTATGAAGTGGATTGAAGCCAAGCTGAAGCTGCTGGGTGTGTCCTCACACCCAGACTACAGAATCTGCTTTCACTTGGATGCTGATGCTATGATTTCCGTTCACACCCCCAAGTATGGCGTCATTGAGGTAACAGGGTTATTTGACTGTAAGGACCTTAGTGATTTGTATTATGATGATATGAGAATGAGAATGAGTGTGATGAAACTGATGCAACGGAGGTTCAGTTCTGGTCTGTCTCAGTGTTGATTAGATTGTTATATAATGCGTTATTTTCATGTGTTTTTTTTTTTTTTTATTATTGTATCCATTTTTTATTTGTCTTGTCTGTTTCATAAGAAACCAGCTTGCCACTGGAAAAAAAAAGTTAAAACATCATTCATATTTGAGAGTTACATGGAAAGATTTTTTTGTAGGAATATTTGTCCATAATATCTTTTGAAATTATGTCTTCTGTAAATGATGGGCATTTACTCTTTTTATGTTAGATGAGTTATATATGAAGTGAACACTAGCATTATGTTTATTTAAGGTGAAGTTGTTTAAATTTGGGAAAATTGACTTATGGGTGTTGAAAGTTCGGATAAGGTCTGAGAATTTTTTTAATGTAAAATCTTTACGAATCTTGTCTACAGAGTAATGGAATAGCAAGGTTTGGAAAGGAAGCTTTGAAAAGTGCAGTGGAGGTGCATGAAAACCATTCAGATGTGTTTCAGACACCATCAGTCAAGTGAACCAGAAAAAAAAGGTTGAACTTATTCTTTACTGGCAGATTACCCCCTTACTTTTCCAGGAAACTGGCAGGTTTTATTGATCTGTAAAAAAAAAAAAACACACAAAAAAAAACAAGAGGGTGGGAAGAGGGGTGGGGGGGTGAGAGGGAGTGTAACACAAAGGCTTTTGAAATTTTGTGATATTATTTGAAAACGATTGATAAACCAAAAGCGATACAATAATACAATTGCCTGATTATTTTATGGCACAATATAAATGGGAAGAAAACCCATAATCTGCAAGTTGTTTGAATGTGTAAACACTATGAATAAGACTTTCACACCAACTGGTTTCATGCACTGACATTTTCTCCACCTGTGAGAATTGAATGCAGATTGAAAATGGTATCATACACAGCAGTTTTTCGGCGATCAAGTCCATACTCAGAATAATGTCACTTGCAGATGGTCCTTGATGTCCACAAAAAGTAAAATGTAAGTTCATGTAGATTGCCCAGTTTTGTATCACCAGGCTTTTGACTGCATCAAAAAAATCTATGGAGAGTGAACAAAAAAATTAATGTAACTATTTATTGTTTTTTATTTGGTGGCATCTAGGTGCCACTGTCATTGATGTGTACCCATGTTTGTACTTTTTGTGTGTGACCAATTTTCCTGTGTAACATACCATCAGATTAATTTTGAACATGTACGCTGTGTAAGTATTTCTTTATCAGTTCCTCATTGATATTTAGCTGTATTTCAGGTCAAACCCCTGGGTGTGATCTGGGGCAAGTACCCCCAGTGGAGTGAAAAGAACACCATCATGTTCGACGACATACGCAGAAACTTCATCATGAACCCCAACACAACGGACTACGGGTGAGATTATAGCAAAGGACCTGGGATTTGTGCAGACTAAGTACCCAGCTTGATTTGAAAAAGATTGATTGATCGTTTTCCTTTTTTTTTGGTTCTAAGAAATTTCTTGTTCGGTTAGATGTAAAAATGTTAGCTGTGCAGGCTCTATAGTTTGGGCAGCTTCTTGTCCTGGAAAGTTCCGCCAGGTGAATCTCGTCAGCTTTACAAGCGCAATAAAGCCTTTCAACAATGACCTTGACAAATGTTTCAAACTTGGTTTTTAACCTTCAGACTGCCATTCCATCCCACACCGCCTGTCTGCCATTACCAGGTAAACAACTGTTTTGCCCAATACTGAGGTTAACCCTGTATATGGGTCCCATATGGGTCATTCAGGGAGCTTTTACAGTGAAAACGGTCGTTCAGAGAGAATGGTCATTACAGAAGTGACAACCATTTGCGAAGAACTTTGGTTATCTTTGTGTCAAGTGTGTTTGTGAATGATAGAGTTAGGCGACTGTCCATCCGAATGATCGGGGCAGTGTAGCTCAGTGGGCGCCGCTGAGTCAATAACCATGGCTCAAGAAAGCTGTGTAGTCTATACATGTGCTTCTGCACCTGCGAAAAACTTTGCTGGCAGTGTGTGAAATGACTGAGAAATTAGGGGCATTACTTGAAAGTATTACCATGTGAAGCCTTAAGCTCTATAGGTAATGCAGTCCACATATCTGTTAAAGTTCAGTGCTTAATCTAGAGCGCGGGATTGGTACAATCCCCCGAAAATCTGTTCCTTTCCGCAATTATCGAGTCTTAATGCGGGCAGACTCCCGCACAGTTGCAGGACTGCCTGTCCTGTTCACTGATCATTGCGGGTGCTCGTTTGTTGTCTGCTTGAAAAACTGAAAGTAGGACTCAGCAAGAGCGAACTATTTCATGATATTTCATTGGCTGTTAGTGTAAATCAACCAATCGGCGGTGTTCATCTCCTCCATCTTGATCTCCGACGAGAAGTTGAGAGAGTTTAAGGCGCCATATTGGATATTTTCCAAAATGAAGCATGCACCCACCCTATTCGACTTTGACTTTCGTGGAGGAAAAGTGAAAAAAAAAAGATTCTGTGCCATGCAAGGGTGGAGAAGATCATGAAGAAACCGCGACTACATCCAAAAGCTCGGAGAAGCAGCCTGAACTTGCTTATTTTGTCTTTTTATTGGTTGTTTAATCTAGATGATTTGATCAAGGTGTGTTGAAGTCTGTGTACAAAGGTGGAGGAGCTATGTAACATGGGGTGGGGGTGGGGGTGCCCCCCTGTTTTTTGATGGGGGGGGGGGGGGACTGCCCCCCCTTTTTAAGAATTCCTAGATTAAGCTCTGAAATTTTTTTCTGGTCTACACCGTGCATCAGAAATACTGAGATGAATTGGAAAATCTGATTGTTATAGAATTAAAACCAAAAACACAGATTCCCAGGCTGCACAGTGTGCACTGCTGACAGTGTAGTCATGGCACAGAAACTGCTTCAGGATAGTTGGGTTTACCGTTTTTTAGATGATTTTTCTCAGAGAGCCTAAAGCTTACAGTAACTTTTATTTATATGGTAAATGTAGTGTGATTTCTTTTTAGTATTGTATGTTCAAAATTCAGAATAATTTTATTGTTATCATTTGATGGAGTTTATGTACTTTGTGAATTAAAAAAATCTAGGAGTGGACATAAGCCTCAACAATCATACACATATTGTATCTTAAAACAATCGTAACTTGTGGCTTTCTCATCAATGAATTTCTCATAGTTTATCCTTGTAAAAAGAGAATAAACCACTTGTGCATGGCTGATAAATTGATGTCACACAATTGTGTTTCAAACAAAGCATACTGCCTCAGTCCTTGAAAGACATGGGTTGGTTGCTTTTTGCTAAATAGCCATGGATTTCAGCTGTTACTGGTTTACTATTCATTCCATTAAGGTAGGAAAGATTGAATGAGTACTTTGATTGAGACCCCCTTAAATGTGCTGTCAGTCACTTCAGAAGGAATGTATCACCATGTAGTGAATCACCTTCCTCGAAATCCTCTCTACATGTTCCACAAAAGTTATCTGCTTGTGATATACTGATGGCATGCCCCTATTATTGTCATGATTGATTGTTCTGAAAAGTTTTCAGAATCAGATCACTCTGTGAATAAAAAAGCAATACAGATTGATAAATCATTGCATTTTGATAAGAGTTACAGAAACACTCATGCACACACCCACATGTGGACACGCACACACATGCACACACAAATTAAGCTGGAAAATATTCAGACTATGATATTTTGTTCAAAACTTGCAAAAGAAATCTGCAAGATGTGTATTCCTTGTATAGTTGTAAGTGCAGAATGGTGTGAAAAAATTTTTTTTTTTGTTAGACTGGTGCTTGACCTTTGCTTTGGCCTAGATGCTAAAGTAGAGAGAAAAAAAAAAACATGCTATGCTAGGAAATTGCCATGTCTTTAGCCATTCAGATTTTTCCCGTGCAGTGATTGATAGTGCAGAGTGAGGCACTTAAGACTCCCAGACAGACTGTTATAGTGTCGTTCATGTCACACACATGTCAGATTCGAGCATTCCGTGATGCCCACACCAAACGAGCCACAGACAGAGAGCTGCTGAAGTTGTCTGATTACCTGCACGACATTTGTGATGAAGATGACCTGTCTAAACTGGACCACCGAAAGTGGGAGTCGTGAGTGATGGATTTGTCTCCTCCTTCCTTGAAGATTTTGTGTTTGCAGGTGGTGTTAGGATTTGAAAAAAAAAAAATTCAGTTCAGTCTGAAGTATTCATTCGTTGGCAGAATGACTTTGTTGAGGGAGAAAGGGGTGTCACCATCAATCAGTCGTTAGTAAAGAGTATGTATACTTGTGCATAGAAGGAAGAACAGCAGGGCCTTGAGGAATGGGGAAGGACATAATAGCAACTAATTATTTAATTAATAATTAGTAATCATCAGTCTAATTTAAAACTTTAAGTGCAACTTAAAGTAATTAGCAGTCATGATTTGTATTAATTTCCAACTTAAGTCCAGCAATTGTATTTGCATTGATATTTACAAGTATTGTAAAGGAAAACAAAGGAAAGAAACTATAAATAAAAGGGAAAACATTTTTGATTTGCTGTGGATCCGTATGTTACAATATGAAATTCATATTTTTTATTCATATGCTCGAGACCATTTCTTTTGCAGTGCCATGAAAGACTTATATGGTCAGTGTATATTTTTTTTTCTCTGAGCCCTCTCCTAACAAGATAACTAATGTTTGTTTCAAAACCATTGGCAGCTATGTTATGTAGCACTGTATGGGGGGAATTCAGTTAAGTTTTTTTGTTGTTGTTATACATTATTGTGTAAATAGAGATATTTCTTTATTTTTTCTTAATGTAAACCTAAATTTCAGACATCAGTATATGTCAAACTTACGTGTGTGCATGCACATACAGGTACAAGCGAGGAACCCCACGTAAGAAGGCGAAAGTGCAGTCGAGTTCTGACGTCGATGGGCAGGGTGAGGGAGGTCAGGACCCAGCCTCCGATTCAGCTTCAGGGAGAAAAGGAGGAGGGACAGAGAGGGCACAGGATCATCAATGATGTTGATGTGTTGGCCTGTCTGTGTGTGTGTGAGTCATCAAGTTGGAGAACAGCTGACTTGAAAAATCTCAGAGAAAGACCAGGGTCCAGGAGCCGCCTTGGAGTCCATAGGCAATGACGTGGTGTGGGCAAAGCCCCCCAGCTGAAACGGAATCTGAGCAGTGTTGAAGACTGTTTCAAGGTCTCTCATGATAGGGCAAAGTAATGTGCAGGAACCAACCAATAGAAAATAACTGAAAAACACACACATACACATACATACACACACATGCACACAAACACACACACACACACACACACACACACACACACACACACACACACACACACACACACACACACACACACACACAGAGGCATGCACACACTTAAATTCAGTACATTTCTAGAAAAGCAAAAGAAAAAAATCAGAAAAAAAAAAAAACAAATTAAATTTTGTGGTAGTCCTAGCAGTCATGCATGTAACCTGGTATTGGAAGAAGAGTATCCTTTATTGTGGATACAATCACTGTCACTTTGTGCATCTCACTTCTTGCTGTTCGTAACCAAGCCCACCTAAGGGCTCGTATGACATATCACTTATCTGGGCTGTCACATCATCAAAATGAAAAATCCATGCATGTTTGTTTATTTTGGGGAGAAAAAGGAGAATGGAGGAGGGAAGTGAAACATTAATACAAACAAGAAATCAAATCTGCTGTGATTGCAGTCCAGTGAAGCATCAGCGTAATTCTTGCAATACCGTAGAATCCCTAGCAAACGCCCACCCCCTCTCCACACAGATTTGGGGCAAAAGTTGGGGGTGGGCGTTTGCTAGGTATACACCCCTTTGCATGAGAATTTTTAGTACACTATTAAGAGGAAAAGGTTTGTGATGGATGCACAGAAGGGGAAGAAGATTGTTTGCCAGTTATTTAGGTTAAATCAAACTTTATAACTCTTTATCGGTTTCTTTCTTCAACCTCCATCTGTGATCCTCCCCCCCCCCCCGTTCTGATTGTCATTGAGTCAGTTTTCATCTCAATGCATTCTCCGTCATATTCCTTTCACTTAGGTATGTTGGTTTTCATGCTGTTGTCTTGTGCCTGTCAAAATGCCTGTCAAAATGCTTGAATGCCTGTCAAAATGCTTGAATGGCCAGTGGAAGGTGGAGAAAAACAAAATGAGAGAGAGAGAGGGGAGAGAGAGAGAGAGAGAGAAACATGAGACAGAGATATTTCCCAATTAAATCAGATTCAAGTGCAAATTTGTCATTATGATTCTTTTCTTCTTTCTTCTTTGACTCCCACACCCTTTTCCTCACTTCCAGTGAATCAATCAACAGAAATGCGCCTGCTGTATCTTTTCGTCAGATCTGTGCACACTAGCAGTTGGCACTTTACAAAAAAACAAAAAACAAAAAAAAAAAAAAAACTTTTTTTCGTTACACACAAATTGAAATAACAAACTTCTGTTAAAAAAAAAGAGAGCAAAAAAAATAACAAACACAAAAAGGTCACTTCGACTTTTCTTATATCCCAAACACATTAACAGCACAAACACAGTTTCTTCTCTTGTCTTGAGGTCCAGTCAAACTGATGAACACTCACTCATTCCAGTCCTTCGAAGTCAACATCATTGTCTTCATTGTCTTCACTCTCATCGTCATCCATGGCTTTCTTCTGGGGCATCTCCATCATTGTGAACACGAGGCAGTCAAGGAAAGTAAACCGATTTCATCTGAAAAACCATTTCAGTGAAACCATTCCAGTTTCATCGTCCTGAGAACCATCCATTGCGTTCGAAATGGCGCACCTGAGAAAGGCCGTGACGATCGTTTCAGGTCGTATGTTGTCCCATGCCCTGCTGACCCAGTTGATGACATCCTGCCTTGTAGGTTGCCTGAGATTGCCAGCAGGCGTTGGTGGTCTTGGTTCTCTCTCATCCACTCCACCCAACAGTCTCTGATACCATCCTTGAAAGGTTTGACGAGACTGACGTCGACTGGTTGTGCCAAAGGAGTACAGCCTGCAGGCACAAAGACCAGGTCTACCTGCCGTGCGGCGAGTGATTCTCTGACTTCTGGCGTCCTGTGAGCGTTATAGCAGTCCAGCACAAGGAGGCGACGTTCATCTGCTGGCCCAAGAACACGCTGAATCCAGGTGAGGATGGTGTTCCTTGTCATCCATCCATTTGCTGTGGCACACAACTGCACATTGTCAGGCACTCTCAACTGTAGATGAACGCGAGGTGGAAATGCGTCCATTTCTCTCCCGCAAGATGATAAAAGCTGGAAACTTGGTACCATCAGCTGCTGCCAGGAGTGCCACTGTGAAGCCTCGTTTTCTCCGCTTTGGTGCTCTTGATTCGTACTTGCTTGTCGCCTTTTGGGTTGTTGGTGCGGGACGGCAGCATGTCAAAACGCACCATCGTCTGGTCCATGTTTAAGATGTTTGACAGTGGGTAGTCATGAAGGTGACGAAGCCGTAGAATGTTGCGACGGAACTGAAGAAGCTGCTCTTCAAAGTCTGCAGGAATCTTTTGGCTGGCAGTGGTTCCTCGTCGTGATGAAACCATGTGGCGTTGTTTCCAACGCTTGAGCCACATGTCTGATGCTACAAAACCTTGAACATTCAAAGCACCAACCAGTTCAACTGCTTTGCGCTGTAAATCTTTGTTCCTCACCACTCGTCCTTCAGCTCGTTCCTCCTCCAAATATTGCATCACACCTTGATCCACTTCCTCAGATCTCAAAGGCCGACCTCGAGACAACTTTCTTTTGTCCTTCTCTTTTCCGTACTGCTGTTCCAAGATCTCTCTGTTCTCTCTCCATTCTCTTATTATTCTTTTTCTATCAACAGAAAACTCTCTGGCACATTCTGAAACATTTCCTGCAGCTTCGTTGTCAAGATACCTTAAAGCTTCCAATTTGAATGAAAACAGTGTAAGACTTATGCTTCGGCATGGCTGAAAATTCTCGTCTCTTCGATCTAGATCTGATGGGATGAATGGTTACTCACTCATCTCAAGTCAACATTTTTTGCAACGTCATTTTCTATGGTATTGCTTTTTTTTTCCGAAAACAACCGAGAAAAAAAACGAAAAGAACCCAAAACAACCGAAAAGAAACGAGAACAATCGAAAAGAAATGAAAAACAACTGAGTCTCGCTCAGGTTGCTGCACATTTTGTGCGAGAAAGAAGCCTCAGAATATCCAGTCCCAAATGATCCTAAAAATATGTGTATTATCTTGTGAATAATGCAGCGAATATTGATAGATGACAACAAGGGAAAAAAGTCTATGGACATGACGTTTTTTTATTTCTTCCTGAATCACGAAAGAGTCTGCACTTTCGAGACCAACAAATAAGGCTAGATTCTATGGGAGTCAAACCGAGTACCGTTCGTTTAAAAAAAAAAAAAAGTGGTAGTGTGTGGTGTGTGTGTGTGTGGTAATGGTGGTGGTACAAAGTGGGAGATGGGCATTTGCTAGGTAGTGAGACCTTTACATGACTTCTTGCAGAAAGTGTGGGGTGGGGGTTTATTAGATACTGGGCGTTTGCTAGGGATTCTGTGGTATATGCATTCAAAGAGCGCTGTTAAAACCATGATCGGCATAGATCAGTTCTTTTTGAGTAAGCGAAAAATAACCACATGCCCGTTCCCGCCTAATTCACTTTCCGATAAGTCAAAATCCTCCGCTCACTTTTGTTGTCTTTTCAGTGCTATCAAATCTCCAACAATTAACAATTGTGCCTTCCACAAATGTCTTGTCTTGATTGATGCTCGTGACACACAAAAACATCGTAGTTTCCACCTGAAAGAAGAGGTCTCTGTATGACCCTTAACTAGAAAAAATGGCTGTGTGAATTGTGTTCACCTATGTATTTGCCCTCTGAAATGCTGTGATTTATGCAAGCAGAAGTACAGCGATATACTTTAACAACTGCGGGCGGCAGAGTGCTGAACAGAGAATCATGGAAACCTTGATTGGAAAAACTGGATATGATTTGAGATTTCAGGGTATTAAAGCGTTTTGTAATTTTTTTTTTTTTTTTTTTTCAGAGGATTTTTTTTCCACGATGTTCACTTTTCCTGCTTCTAAAAATCAGGTGGTTTTCTCAGAAATCCTCAGATCCGAGGAGAGTTCTCCAACCTGGTGAGTGTGTGTGTGTGTGTGTGTGTGTGTGTGTGTGTGTGCATGCGCATGTGTGTATTGCTCTGCATGTATTAGTGGTTAAATGTCCATTTATCTAATGCTTGCAGTGTGTGAATGTGAATGCACATGTACCGTAGTGTTTTCTTGGATAATGCAATTTTTTGTAAGTTCTCAGTTTTGGATAGGGACTGATAACATTTGTCAGATTTTTTTTTTTTTTTTTTTTTTAGGTATCTGAAGCCATGGTATATTGTGAGGTAAAAGTTAAACAGTAGCTTTTTTCATCAAATCACCTTAGACGCCAACTTCTGACATGTTTTTTTTTTCTACTTTGACTGGTATGTTACCTTTTAAATTCCCCTGAAGATCAGTTTCTTCACAGCCAATTTGCTTTGGGGTAGGTGAGACCCCTTTCAGGTCAAAGTACTTTTCCCTTGCTCGTTTTGCTTGTCACTGAATAAGAAGCCAAATTTGACAAAGTGAAAAATAAGGCTGGCTTCAGCATAGAGTTTGTAGAGACAGCAGGATTTTTTTGGGGTTTTTTTTTTGGTATGGGAGAATTTCTGGTGTATATGATGTCATGGCCCTGTTCTTGCTCATGACACACAGTATATTTCAAACAAGCTCTGTCATGAAGAAAAAGAAAAAAAAAAAAAAAAAAACAAAAAAGTCATGGTGCAGGCATTAAGAGATCAGCAGACAAAGTGTTTTCCAGATGTGCAAAATGGTTATGTTTTTTGCTGTCTGTAAATGTCCTGAGAGAATTGCAATTCCAATGTGTTTATTGATGATAAACACATCAGCAGGTTACAGATGTCAACATTTTTGTCTTTTGTTGTTTCATTTTGGGCTCTTGCTATTGCCTTGTTTTAGCAGTTGGGGTATGAAACTGCCCACCAGCAGATGCAGTGCAAAGAATTTAATGGTGGACTTTTTGTTGCACCCAGACACAGCAGCTTAGTACACATGCTGGTTCTTGTGAGATAATTTCGAAGCAAGTTCAGGAACTATGTGGTAAAGAGTGGACTTTGCTGCTGGAATTATCCTGAGAGATATTTTCACTAGTTTGATGGCCTCCTGGCCTTTGTCGGAAACTTTGGCAGGTATGGGTCTGTCTTGGTAAGTGATGTTGCTGGAGTTACAAGTGAAAGGGATTAGCTGTTGAAATTTTTAACAGTGACCAAAGACAGCATACTTCAGAAACAGCGTTTTCTTTGAAGGCTTTCTCTCTTCTTTTTTTGAAAATTTTAAGGAGGCGGTTCTTGTTCATCTCGTGTTCTAATTTTGTGGTGCTGACATTTTTTTTCTGGTCACGGGTTTCATCTGTACTGTGTGGATCAAGACAGTTAACATTACTGCAATACCCCAGGCCATTCTTCACAACAGATTGAGGCAGTGTTCGCAGAAAAGGAAAAAGAAAGCTAATTGTGTAGAGAAATGTACTTCATTCTCTGTCATCAGCATTCTTCTCAGTATTATTCTTTTTTATCAGTTTTAGCTATTGGTCTACATTTTTTCCCTACAGAAAAAAGGCCTTAATATATGTATTTTTTGATTTGTACCAAATCCATTTTGTTAATGCAAAACTTTACACACACACACACACACACACACACACACACACACACACACACACACATACATACATTTCCTACACTACATACTGGGTTGAATGGATCTGAGGCAGTGTCACTGATGTGTCTGTGTGTGACCGGCTGTGCAGCTAAGCTGACAGTTAGGTCATTGTTCCGCTGTCTATGCTCCATTTTTATACAGATCTGGATCCTCCTCTTTGTTTCTGGATCCAAACAGGAGGGTCTGCCCCTGTTTGTGTGGTATAGGTTTGTGAGTATGAGTGTGTGCATGTACGTGGACTGGAAGAGGAGGGAAGAAGATGTGGAGGAAGAGGGAGGTGACTGGGGAAAAGAACTGCCTTAAAATCATGTTCACTTTCTCCATTGTGTCTGTTTCCTCAGTTCTCAGTGTACACCACTTTGAGCCATAATGCAATGTGAGTGCAGAGCAACAGATTCTGCTCGTGCTTGCGCTTTCAAGCACTCACTCCACACATTTTATTGTACTTATTCAGTGTTGGCTTCTTTAAGCTAGATCATTTTCTGATTGCGGATCTCCTTATCAAGACTTGTTGAAATGTACAAAAATGTTTAAATAAAAACAAATTGATCCATGTCAAACGGTGTCATATATTTTTTGACATGACTTCTGCTTCACTTTTTTGCTTCACTTTTTTGCGTGAGTATCTGAGGAGAATGTGTAGGGTGCACACACACACACACACACACACACACACACACACACACACACACACACACACACACACACACGCACACACACACACACACGCTGTCGCTCTCGCTCTCTCTTTTCTCTCTTACATGCACACACACACACACACATATGTAATCACAAACCTGCTCATTCACAAGGTTAATTATATGCACATGCACTGAAGATTTGTGCATGCGTATACACATACACACTTGCAAGAAGGGAGTGATGGTAACTTGAAAGAAGGTTCTGTATGGCTTGCAGTACTGCAGCAGGACGCACAGATCTTGTTCTCCAGCTGTTTTTGTGCTTGGCTGGCACAATAGATCAGCACAAGATTCGCAATCGCATATTACAAGTTCACATTGCCTGTTTTAGTTTGTTGTTTTTGGTAACAAAGTTTGCAAGTACATTAGTCCAACCTGTACTTCATCAGTCTGCTTACTGCTTCCCTTAAAACGAATTAAACTTTCACACCTTTGTTACCAAGGCATTTTTGATTCTTCAGCCATTTCTGTGAAAGTCTGCCACTCCTTGTCTGACAGAAAAATTCGCAAAGTATTTTGTATGTATGACTTTGCACATAACATGCACACACACACACACACACACACACACACACACACACATATATATATATATATATACAAAGGTGTGTAACTTAATTGTTCAGCTTTATATATATATATATATATATATATATATATATATATATACTGAGCTTCATTACAAAGTGCATGGAAATTGAAATTGATGTAATGTTATCAAGCATTGGAGTTGCTCTCTCCATCATACTTACGCGGACAGGAAGATGAAATATAGGAACAGGAAAAGCAGACGACGGAGTACAAGAAATGTCTTCCACATCATGCAGCAAGACAATCCAGCCGTAACTCCACTTAAGATTGCTGAACTGGAGAAGACGGTGCCATCCATTGAGAAACATGGCTCAGTTGTGTTGGTTGTGAATTCCATGAAGAAGCATTGTGGTTTGGGGGCAGTTCAAACTGATAGCGTTCCACGAATTTTACAGTCTGCCTGTCTTCGTGGACAAATACCTATGAAGATCAAAGAAATAGTCTTCTTTTGTTGCTCTGTAGCTTATGTCAACACTAAAAGTTACAGCATCATGACGCAAAGTGACATCCAGAATCCCTTTCTTGTGTTGAAATTGTTCACATCAACCAGCGATGTAAAAAAAAAAAAAAAAAAAAAAAAAAACCCTGATACAGGCTAGCAAATTTTAAGTTTTGGGGTACATTATCGATTGCAGCATCTGAATAGTAGAGGAATGTGCAAGTTGAAAGTCAGTGGTACCTGTTGTCATTTTTAAAGCTATTCTAATCAATTCGAGGAATTCTTCCATGTCTTCTTCCTTAACTCTGTGAAGAGTCTTTGGGGCGTCGCACCTAAGAACAGTTCACCAGGTGCCTTCACCCTCTGTTTTTTGTCTAATAGAGTCAGAATTTTTTTTACCTACACTTTGTATACTGATTTTATTTACATGTTTCTTCAATATTTATTATGCCCACAGTCAGGTATAATCACAGTAAGTCATATTCTAATATTTCATTTTGGCAGATCCATTCCATTCTGATGCAAGGCCAAGACCTCTTTGCAGATTTCTGTCTTTTCCCAGCCACACAGCATATTATTTTATTTTACACTCACTATTTTGCAATGCAAATCTGATCCATTTTTTTCTTTTTTCTTTTTTCGAAACTAGATGATAGCTTATCCATATCTTGCAAAAACTGAATATTGTCGGATAACAATGCTAACTTATATTCTGTCGGAGTGATAATGATACATTTCATGTTTGTTTTTAATTTTCAAAGGTCACGATAAGCAACGACTGTATACACAAACAAAAAAAAAAAAACAAACAAACAAACAAAAAACCCCTGTAAACGAAGAAATAGTATCCACCAGTTTGACGCCCATTTTTATTTGAAACAAGTGGGATATTTGCCCATATGCAAACACTTTGGCCCGATTCTCTGCAACTATTAAGCTATGAAACCTTTGTAAAAAAAAAGAAAAAGTTTAACAAGATGTTGATGGAATGAAACAGGTGCATGAGAGACTAACTAACAATAGACTAGTTATGCTGGTGCATCCTTTACGCTCTCAGCAGAAGAAAACCAATAAGATGACTATATCCTGGTGGATTTTAATTCGAAGCTTAATTGCTGCCAGAATGAGACAATCAAATTAATTCTGATATGAGCTGTTGGCATTGAAAAAAAGAATTGTCGGAGCAATGCAAGAAATTAAGCTAAAATGGTTTCAAGTTAGAGCGTTACATAGAATTTTATCAATACGTCAACACGTATTAACTTACAGTACTAAATGCTTTTGTCGTCATGCAATGGTGTCAAAAGTGGTAACGAATGTATTTTTTATTGTCAAAAGTGGCATAATCATGTTGTACAAATATGAACCGATTCTCAAGAGACTTTGAGAATTCTTAAGAAAAAATTGTGTGTGCTGATATATATATAAAACAAACAAACAAACAAACAAACTAAGCGGGTGATAAGACATTGACTTTATTCTGCTACTTTGAAAATTCTATATCAATAAATATACGAGTAGACAAATCTCTGAACTGAATCTATTCAAAAAGTATTTGACAATGTGACAATAAAGAAGTGTATATCTATCTATATTTATCTATCTATCTGTCTGCCTGAACTGGTAACTGTTCATGTCAAATTAACGATTTCCATTTTACAAAGTCCATATCATTAAGCAGTATTTTGATATTGTTCTTTAGATGGCTACAAATGTTTACGTTTCATACCGCTTTCCATCGATTTCCCATTTTCATCTGCACACTGCCCAGCTCTCCTCCTCCTCTCTCGCTTCATCATCATCATCATCTTCTTCTTCTTCTTGACAATATTTCACAAGAAAAAATGATCTGCTTTCACGTGTCTGTGTGTAAAGTTCTTTCAATCACTTTTCAAAACAGCTTGTATATCATAAGCATTTCACCAAAGACAATAAAAGCACTTTAAAAAATGAAAAATGAATTAAGCTTTTTTCCCCCTTTTTTTCCCAAAGGAAGGCCGAGTTAGGAAGAGGAGCTGCTTTATGTCTTGATGAACAGTTGAAAGTGACCAATCCGACAGCATGACAGCATGATTTTTTTTCTTCAAAATACACGTAAACTACAATTACAGTTGCAATTATTTTATACATCACGTTGCAAATTAACTGACGCTGGACTGCAATAAATCATAAAAAGAAAAATGAATGTCTATTTGAATCAGACTTCGCCAGCCTTGCTCAAACTCCGAATGTAACAGTCACAAGCACCGTTAATGGTCTATAGACGCAATATAGTAATAGCATACATATTCATTCAGATCATGGGTAAATGCTTAAACTAAAACTGAAATGGGCTCGTAAACATTGCTACTTATTCTTATTTCATGCTAGTATTGAGAAGCACATGCGCGCGCGCGCGCGCGCGCACACACACACACACACACACACACACACACACACACACACACACACACACACACACATCCCTGCCAACAAATGTTATAAAAACGTACGCCCAATAAAGGTCTGAGCTTAGATATAACAAGCAATCCAAAAGGATAAACAGAACTCGGTGAGGGAGATTAGCGCACAAATAAGGCTTGAGTATAAGGACCGATTTACTGTGTTCTATCAAAGAATCTGAGCGGATGCACGAGAGGATGTAAATAGAAGTAGAAATTGACCTTCCAAAACGACAGGACAGGACAGTCACAGGGGTGACTTTGCATGCATTCCGTACTTGCTTTACCGGAAGCCAGAGTTCTGAGTTTTCTGAAGTGAATAGGGAAAAGAGGGGTGTGGGGCATGATTTGAGCATCTTACATCTGTGAGATGTGGAGATGCATGCCAGATCTGGTGAGACCAGACTCGGTCTTTGAAATCCATGGCACTTCCTGCTGCAGGTTGGACAGTCGTCGTGCTGAAGGGCATGTAAACGAACTCGCCGTCTTTAGCCATCCCCCTCAAGATGCCTTAGGTTCTCTTAACTGCACACCATTTTCATACATTGTTTTAGGTTGCAGGCGTCTTGAGCATCGAAACATTCAAACTGTGTTGCAGGCTTTATTAATGTGGAATATTCCGAATGTTAATCATCAGAGCGACACGAGCTTATTTTCCGTAGAACTGAAGCATGACGTCACATTAATGACAATGCTATGAGCTCTGCTTGTTATGAGGAACGATGGGACAGATTAATGGGGAAAAAAAAAAAAAAAAAAAAAAAAACGTGCTGGCCTTAAAACTATTTGTGCTATTCGAATGAAAAACATTGGTGACTCTTACATATTTAAAATGTCAGTTTATTTCACATGCACGAAATGAGCCCTTTCACGTCAATGCAGGCGTTTACTTTGGATGTCACCTGCACAGTTTTGTTGACCCCTGAATGTCACTATTGTTTTAATTGCTCACCCGTTGTAGTTTTTCTAACAGCGTTCTAATTCTAGTACTTGAATGCGATCAACGAATACTATTTCACTGCAGTTGTTGTTATAAGTTACACACTTTCCTGTCCAGTCTCCGAGGAATGCTGATAAGTTGGATTTGTTCTTTGAGCTTGGCGCTGTGCTTTGTTGTTGCCCTTGTTTTCATCATCGTTATGCATGATTCAGGAACATCCGAGGCATATTTGACAGTTTAATACATTTCTGAAGCTCAAGTACTGACTCTTCTTTAGAATCTTTTGTCCTATGAAACGGTCCACGGCGGATTTTTCACTCTGGACGCTCTGTTATGAACGCTAGGCACCTAAATGTTACATACAGTAGCGGGCTAGAATTGTAAAACGTCTATTTTTTTTGTGAAAAGAGACACCCACATCCATTAAACCTTGTCTTGCATAATAAACTTGAACAACAAACCAGATCAGATGTTAAAATGCTGGTTAAAACCTCAAGGCATTCGGTTCACTCGGGAACCAAACCACCATCTGGAAAAGTGACGTACACTGACTGACCTCAGCATGTTAGTCTGTTCCAGTAGGAGTCAAAGACATTATGAAGTACTAAAATTGACGAGGAAGTATTCATTTATTTTGATGCTAATGTCGTCCAGATTTTTTGCTGAGAGAGTTATTTTTCTATCCCACGCTCTTTTGTTCCCGTGATAATCAGATTAGAACCTCCTCCTTTCGAAGCACCTTCAACAGTTTGACGTCATATTGAGGTAACCTCAGAATCATTGTCCTCAAACCAAACATCATGTTCTACACCTGATCTTTCCTGCCATTGGTAGTCCCGATCATGCTGAACACCTCCCGAGATGACCTGGAACTCTTGGTGCTTCGGGGGTCCGATTCCGAGACTTCTCGTTGCCTTGCAGCTGCAGAGCGCTGGGAATAGGCAACACTCGCGCAAAGGCGTTCCGGAACTTGGAACTCATCAGTCCGTAAATGATGGGGTTGACGGCGCTGTTGATGTACATGAGCAGGCGGGGCACGTTGATGAGGTTCAGGTAGTAGTTTTCGAAGCCTAAGTTCTGCAGACTCTCCCAGGGCAGGAAGATGACGGAGATGGCTAGCGAGCGCATGGGTAGCAGGCAGGCGTAGAACAGGGCCATCACCGTCACCATCATCTTTACCACTTTGCCTCGGCTCCTGGTGAGCGTTTCGTTTTCCGCACCTGCCAAAGATCGGACAGAACACGGCATTGATGAACATGCAGTTCACGTAATGATACGATCAGATGTAGACAACGAGAGCTTGCTTTTGTTGGCAAATTACCCCCTAGTAAAAACAAACAAAACAAACAAACAAACAACAACAACAACAAAAAATGCAGATCGCATGAGGAAAAAAAAAATCTCTTCCCTGCCGTTCTCAAAGACCATACTTAGAGATATCAGAACTCCATGCACACACACACACACACACACACACACACACACACACACACACACACACACACACACACACTAACCTCCCGAGCGGGTCTGCAGGGCGGGTAAATTCTGGGCCTGGCAGCAGCTGAGGGGAGCCATGGCACACAGAATGCAGGTGTAGAAGAAGGTGCTGGCCAGCAGGGGCAGCACCAGACACAGCACAAAGTCCACCACGAAGAACACCTTCACCAGCTTCAGGGACGTGCTGGTCTGGCACATGGGCTGCAACGTGTTGTCGTAATAGGGCACCTGAGGCAGAAGTGGATTCACGTTGTTATCACGTGCCTGCATGTATGCAAATAAAAGAAAAAGTACTTGAACTAACTAAAAGTACTTGAACTAACTACACCGGATAACATGGACAAACGAATGGCAGGACAGAACACAACGCTTTTAGATCTCTTAGATTTT